>OZ024709.1:10132369-10329572 GCA_964016945.1 Microplitis deprimator | reverse complement strand
TTTAATTTTTTTTTAATTAATTGATAAAAATTTTAATACAGTCATTACAATTGAAAATCTTTGAATATTTTAAAAAAGTGGGGGGGGGGCACTGTCTGAGAATGGCCTTAAAAAAAATTAAAATTTTAATTAAAAAAAAGGACAACGTAGTCGTAATTTCGTTGAGATATAAAATTAAAAAAAAATTACTTATAATTGATATCAATTGGGAGTTGAACAATATTTATTGAATAAATTTTAGTCAACAAAATTTAAAAATTCAAATTATAAAATTGACATGACGATTTAACTGAAATTTGTTTAACGAATTTAGTTCAAATCCTAATTGATATCAAGTGGAAATAATTTTTTTAAAAATGTATATATCGGCGAAATTACAACTACGTTGACCTTCTTTTTAATTAATGCTTGAATTTTTTTTCTCATTGATTGATTACATTTTGACAGTTGAAAGTAATTGAATACTTCCAAAAAGAGAAGGGGGCTGTCTGAACATGTCCTTAAATAGAGAAACTGAAAAGATATTTTTTAAGACCATTCTCAAATAGTTCCCCCCCCCCCACTTTTTTAAAATATTCAAAGATTTTCAATTGTAATGACTGTATTAAAATTTTTATCAATTAATTAAAAAAAAAATTAAAGCGTTAATTGAAAAAAGGACAACGTAGTCGTAATTTCGCCGATATATAAATTAAAAAAAAAAATATTTACACTTGATATCAATTGGGAGTTAAACAAAATTTGTTAAATAAATTTCAGTAAAGTCTTCATGTCAATATTATAATTTGGAATGTCAAATTTTTTGGCTAAAATTTATTTAATAAATTTCGTTTAACTCCTTATTGATTTTAACTGTGAGTAATTTTTTTAAAAATCTATATTTCGGCAAAATTGTAACTGCATTGTTATTTTTTCAATTAATGCTTCAATTTTTTAAAAATTAATTAATTAAATTTTAATACTGTTATAACAAGTCAAGGTCATTGAATATTTTAAAAAGTGGGGAGCTCTATCGGAAAATGCCCTTACATAAACAGAAAATAAAAAATACGGCTATAATGAAAATTAAAAATTATTCACAAAAGAAATACATTTTTATAACAATTTTACTGATAAATTATCTAAATATTCAAACTAAAAATTTTTTTATATTGTCAGTTATTAGATATTATATTGTTAATTTTTTTTGTATATTGTGAGTTTATAGCAATTTAAGTTTAAAAAAAAAATTATAATTGTGTGTTTTTAACCTTCCAACATTTTTATAAAATAATAAATATTAATTTTCCTAAAACAAAAAACTTTTTAGCATTATTTTTTATATTAATAATTAAGCTATATCCTAATCTATATTATTAAGAGAATAAGGAAAATTTTGTTCCTGACATATCTATATAATAGAATTAGTTAATGTTATTAAATTTGGTATCGTTAGAAAGATTTTGACTTGAATTTGTGCCTTTTCATAGTTTAAACTCTTTTTGATTGCCAAGTATTGAGATAAATAGATTTATCTGTATCATTCGAATTACATTTAAATTACGCGAGAAAAAAAACGATGGTATTTATTTTCTTTAAATAAATTAATACTTCAATTATTCTGTCACTAAATATGACTAAATGTTACTGAATATATTATTTATATCGCGTTACTTATTCCAAAATGACAGATTTTTATACGCCCTTTTGGTTTTAGGAAGCTTCTCAAAGCTAAAAAAATGTGCATTGAAAAAAAAATGATTCATTGACACAAAAAATCTTTACTCGCCTAAAAAAAAATTTTTACTTACCCCAAGAAATTTTTTTCATTCTGAATTGAAAACAAAAATTTATTTAGAACTAGAAAAATTACTTGGTACAAGGAATTATTTCTTGACCAAAAAAATCTATTCTCGCCTCAAGACAATTTTTGTATTTAATTTATAATGCATAAAATTTCTTGGTGCAAATTAAAATTTTTTGCAGCAAGAAATCCTTTTTTTCTGCATATTTTATATATTTAGTAGTGATATTTGGGCAGTCACATAGTGACTGCAAATTGCTCGTTACTCTTATTTGTATAGTATTACATAATTGATCAGAATATAATTGGTATAAATAGTGGTAAGTATAAGTTTCATTTCATATATTCAATTGGATTAAAAATAAATTTATATTACGAGATTATTTTTAATTACCATTAATTGTATAATATTTTCTTATTTACAGTCGAATAATATTAATTTCAGTTAGTGATAATAGAAAGTAAATTTAATTTAATATATTCGATTAGGATCAAATACATTTTTATATTTCGTGTTTATTTATTACAATTCAATGGAAACAATAAATTATAAATATATTTATTACACATGAACACTATTTGCTGTAATTAATTCGTAATAAAAGAAAGCATATATTAATTTTCAAGTTAAACTAAAACCATGTTTTAGCATTTTTTCTAAATAAATAAATTAATAAGTTGTGCCCTAAAATTTATAAAACAAATCGAAATAATCTTTTGGCTGCATTAGTTGGAGTTTCATTTGAAATGTATGTCTTCTCTCTTTCTATGTTTTATTACCATAAGAAATCTAATTTATCTGCTGATTTCTTATAAGTTCATTGTTGGTAAGTAGAAATAATTATTTGTCCGAATGTACCTTTTCACAAATGTCACTATGGTCAACTGTCACGCTATCCATATGTCCTTTGTAACCGACTGGTAACATTGCCAAAAGTCACATTTTCCAATTGTCACAATGTACAATTGTCCTTGTGTTAAGATGTCCATATTCCTAAACGTCACGTAGGACACTTGTCGACTTTGCCAAATGTCACACTGGACGAATGTCCTGTTTGTCAAATGTCACGTTGGCAAAGTGTCGACTTGTCTACATGTCGTATGTTTCAGTTGTCGCACTTGCATGAGTGTCACAGTTTCCGAGCTCCCTTAACTTGGCACCTCAAAATTAATTTTTTAAATTTTGTTATAAACAAATCAATTGTTCGTCCAATGTCCGTCAATGTTCGATATAATTTTTTATTTTTCCGATAATTGTTTATTTTTAAAAAATTAAACAAATTTTTGTTCTTAAGTTGGCACTCACTTTCGCTAATCGAATGGTTTTTTTTTTAATTTGATAGATTAATTTTTTTTATTGATTGTCCGATTAATAATATTATTTGTCCGATCGTTTTTCTATTTTAAATTAATTTTTTAGTCGAATTAATTTTTTAATTAATAATTACCAATGCGCATGCGCAAAAGTAAAACAGCTTTGAGACAGCCGCCATATTTGTTTATACCTTATCAGTAGTTGTACTCCAATATCGGAGTAATTATTGTGGAGGGTAGAGGTATCTCTACCCTCCACAGTAGTTATACATGTTTACATAAGTATAATGTTATCTATCAGCAATGAGAAGTGAAAGGTAAGAGTTAAAAAATTAAAATTCGATTGACCACAAATACTTTCTCAAGTGAGGTAAAAGCTGTGAAACTACCATGTCTTTGAGACTTTGGAAGGGCTACACAATTCTTTGTAGTATTCGTTTACCTTCTTTACTGTTTATATACTTTTTAGCAGCAAATGGCCGACGACTGGACGAGAAGCATTGTTTACCGGTGAGAAAAACTCATAATAAATATTCAAATTAATATGACATTTATATTTAATAACAATTTAAAAAAATCTAAATCTGTATGTTGTAGTTATTATAAAAATGGCCTGTGTCGAGAGGGCGATAACTGTCGGTATCGATATTCAAATCAGCAGTCTGGAGTTGATCAGGATGAAATGACTAATGCAGATGACTCGGACAATAATACCAGCGAACAGGGAACCTCATCAGTTCCTTGTCGTTTTTACAAATGGGGAACCTCTAAGTTTGGCAATTGCTGTCGTTATATCCACACAACCTCGACCAGTAATCGCAGTGATGATCAAGAATTAGATTCTGGACAAAACTCTGGTTCATCTGTCGTAGCATCGTCACTTACTGACACAGCTCACTCATCATCGACGTCTTTTCCTCCAGTCGTCACTCCAGATAAATCGTAAGTAATTTTTTTTTAATTATAATCTTAAATTTATTAATATCAAGGTGTAATTTCGAGGTTTTTTTTATTGTGACAGAAATAAGAACAATTATGAGCCAAACGAATGGGTCAAAACACCAGAATTCGTACCGAACACATTGGCAGCCATTAATTGTGCTTTGAATCACGACGACATTGATAATGACATCGATATGTTGTCAATTAAAGCCAACAAACCAGAATCGTATGCTAGAGCAGTCAACAATTTAGGCCAGATATTGGATCCCGCATCAGAACCTCTCTGTCCTTATGCAGAATCAAGTAGAGTTTGCAAAAAACTTGAGTGTCCTTATTTACATGGAGATATTTGCGAGTTTAGTGGTAGTGCTGCTCTTTATCCGTTCAATAAAGAACGTCGACAGCAGCATACCGGCGTAAGTTTAAATTTTTTATCCACATTTTTTGTCTTTTAATTTTATTAGTTAAATATTTAAATCACTAAAGGCCTGCATAAAATAAGATGAGGCTGACATGGAACTGTCGTTTGCTGTTCAACGGAGCCGTAGTAAAGCATGTGGAGTTTGCTTCGAGGTTATTATGGAAAAGACCTCCTGTGAACAGAGAAGATTTGGTATATTACCAAATTGTAATCACTATTTTTGTTTGAGTTGCATTAGAAAATAGCGTCATGCTAAACAATTTGATAACAAAATTACACGGTCATGTCCAGAATGCTGTGGTTCCTCGGACTTCGTTTGTCCCTGCATATACTGGGTCGACACAAAGGAAGAAAAAGAAAAACTTATCATCGAGTATAAAGGAGCACCGAGGTAATCATTAATTTTTTTTTAATATTTCATATTTAATAAATATATTTTTTGGATAATCTACTTGTTTGGAAAATTTATGACAGTATTGGTTGATTGTCAAAATATTTTATTATAAAAAAATCTGGGAAACGGTTGACCCTGTAGCCATCTCCGAAACTTCCCGCTGTTTTCGAGCTTAGAGAACTCGAAAACGTTACTACTGCTAAACTTTTGAACTCTTCGAGCAACAAAAACCTAAAACAAATTTTTTTTTGTATAACTTATAAACTACTCGACTAATCAACTTAAGGCCATTCTCAGACAGTGTCCCCACTTTTTAAGGATTTTCAATGACTTTAAATTGTCATAAGTGTATTAAATTTTTATTAATTAATAAAAAAAAAAAATTGAAGCATTAATTGAAAAAAGGACAACGTAGTCGTAATTTCGCCGATATATAGATTTAAAAAAAAATTATTCACACTTGATATCAATTAGGAGTTTAACAAAATTCGTTAAATAAATTTCAGTAAAATCGTCATGTCAATTTTATAATTCGAATTTTTAAATTTTGTTGGCTAAAATTGATTCAACAAATTTCGTTTAGCTCCCAATTAATATCAATTGCAAATAATTTTCTAAAATTCTATATCTCAACGAAATTACGACTACGTTATCCATTTTTCAATTGAGGTTTTGATTTTTTTTAATTAATTAATAAAATTTTAATACGGTTATGACAAATGGAAGTCATTATATATTTTTAAAAAGTGGGGGCATTGTCTGAGAATGCCCTTAAAAATCTAATCAGTTCTAAGTTTTGAGACTTGAGTCTAGATTTTCTATAAATTTTTTATCAATTTTCTATAGATTTTTCTGTCGATTTTTTATAGAATTTCTTCGACGGCGATCCACACACACACACACACACACACACACACACACACACACACACACACACACACACACACACACACACACACACACGTCCATCCGAAAATAGTCAAAATAGCTTCGTAGGGCCTCAAAACGTTGAGATCTGATGAAAACTCGATTTTCGAAAATCATACCGAAGCCAATAACTTCCCTTTTTTAGAAAATTTTCAATTTTCACAACGGGAAGTTGAAACAAATGTTCCAGTCAGCTTTCTTAAAATTTTAGAATTTTTATGGCTCGTTCGCCTTCTCTCCTTTTCTTGTCAATTATTAAATATTTTATTTATTGTCCCTACATTTAATTTAACAGCCAGAAAGATTGCAAGTACTTCAACAAGGGCCAAAGAAAATGTCCCTTCGGCAACAAATGCTTTTATCTTCATGCCTTACCTGACGGAACTAAAACAGACGTCGGTCCTCCAGCACGTCAAGCTTCTCATTCTAGCGGTGAAATTGATTTCCTTCAGGTACAACGACTTATTTATTATTTTTTTATATTAATATATTTATTAAATAACTAAATTATTTATTTTAGCAATTAATATTATGGAATTTTCTCGAAGAAAGAGAATCGCTGGATCTATATAGATGATCATGACGAGGTTGTCGTCGTGTACTCAGATTCCGAAGATTGCGTCTGGTAAAAATATTTTCGTCCTTTTGTGATTTAATAATTAAAAAAAAAAATGAACCATAAATTTTTGATTTCCACGCAAATTAATAATAGTTATTAAAAATAGTAGTCATAAAAAATATTCAAAAAATTTAAGTTTTGTGATGTATATAAAAAAAAAAATTCTTTTTCTTTTTCATATAGATTTCCAAGACAAGTCACAATGCATTAATCGGCTTTATAAGTTTTTTACAATTATATTTAGATAAATATTATACTTTTTTGGCTTTACAAAAAAGATATAATAGATAATATGATAGCAAAAAAAATTTAAAGGTTGTCGGGTAAAAAAATAATAAAAATAACACAATAAATGTGTTATTGCCAACGTGCGTAAATTACGAGTGTAATGTACATTAGTTTAATAGCAAAACATTGTTATTATTGATGACCATTTTTGAATTTAAATGACATCTCAATGTTAGCATATAATTAATAAGTCATAGGCAAAATACTAAATACTTATTAAAGTGGTTTGAATTTTTTTCTGCTCACTCATTATCATTGTTTATTTTTTACAATAAAAACACTTTCTTTTTTCATAATGTTATATTGTGTATCTGTTAAAATTAGTTTTTAAATGATTGATTAGAAGAAAAAAACATAAATTAAAATAATATCCTGCTAAACAAATCTTATATATTTTATTATGCGTTTGATTTAATTTTGGTTTAGTTTTTTACAATTCTTATCATTGAGTTAGTCCTATAGAAAATTAATTTAATTGGTTTTTTTTTTTTTTTCAGGTTAATCTGGTCAGATTGACAATGATCTCGGATCCGTACTCTATTGTCAAGTCTCCGTTTAAAAAAAAAATAAAACGCCAGATATATATATTTTTTCTTTGATAGGTACGAAAATATTCATTGAAATTTTTGAGTACTTATTCACGATTTCATGGCATCAAGTACGGGATTATTGTATGATCTAATATTATATATTATTGCTTATTGGCTATTTTTTTTTACGTGGTCAATTATTAGTTGTGTACTAGTAAGTGTGTACTTAACTAATATTTTGAGTTATTTACGAATTAGCAACTATAAGATTACTATGGAATACAAGGCAGAAGAAAGCTATCGGGATAATTCGTATGTACTTATAATGTGCTTTTTATTTTTTTGTTATAAATTTATCGAATAATGTATTGATTTTTATAAAAAATTTGCCAGGAAAATACAATAACGTTAAAGAAGAATATTATCAACGAGAAGAGCTTTCTAGAATACTAGCTATACGTATTTCCACGATGCCTGGAGTAAGTATTAATATTTTTATTCCATAAAACAAAAAACAAAAAATTCTAATAAAAAGTAGAAAATATAACTTTTGTAATAATCTGTCTATCACAACTTAAAAATACCATTTCTTTCCATTTTTTAAATTAATAAGTATGACAATATAATGCTAAATTACGTAACTGCTAAACGTAATATAAATTATCGTAAATAAGTTATTTAAAATATTTTATTGCATTTAAAAAATTATGTGTTCACATTTCATTTTCATTAGCTTATAAAATATTAGTTTCGTTGGTTCAAAATTTTTTATCTACTAAATATATTTATTAAATAATTTATATAGGTTTTGTTTTCGAAGAATATTTGATATAATTATTACAAATAAGACTTTACCTATTTATATAAATATTTACGCTTTTCTAAAGAAAACATTCATATTTTATGTCACTAAAATTTATTAATACGAGAATTATAAATATGTTGTCAAAAAATTGTTTTTCGTTAATTTTAATTTACTGAAAAATTATTATTATTATTTTTTTTTTTTTTTCATTTTTTATAATTAATTAAATAATTTGTTAAACGTTTGTTGTAATTAAAAAGTAAGAACAATAATTAATTATTTATTTCGATAAGTTTTAAATTACATTTAAATAACAATTATTTTTTTTTTATTTCATCTACACGTTAAATTTAATTGGCCTCAGGCCTCACACGATGATTAATAATTATTTCCGAAAAATTCTAAGTTAAATTTAAATTACAATTATTTGTTTTTTATTCCGTCCACACTTCAAATTTAATTGGCTTCAGGCTTCATACAATAATTAATTATTAATTCCGGAAAAATCCAAATTATATTTAAATTACACTTATTTTTTTTTTATTCTGTCCACAATTTGAATTTAATTGGCCTCAAGCCTCATACGATAATTGATTATGGTTTTCGAAAAATTGTAAATTAAATTTAAATCCAAATTTTTTTTATTCCATCCACACTTTAAATTTAATTGGCCTCAAGCCTCATACAATAATTAATTATTATTTTCGAAAAGTTTTAAATTATATTATATTTAAATTACAATTAATTTTTTTCCTCTCCACACTTTCAATTCAATTGGCCTCAAGCCTTATACAATAATTAATTATTAATTATGGAATAATCTAAATTTTATTTAAATTACAAATATTTTTTTTTATTCTGTCCACAATTTCAATTTAATTAGCCTCAAGCCTCATACAATAATTAATTATTAATTCTGGAATAATCTTAATTATATTTAAATTACAATTAATTTTTTTTCTCTCCACACTTTAAATTTAATTCGCCTCAAGCTTCATACAATAATTAATTATGATTTTCGAAAAATTGTAAATTAAATTTAAATTCCAATTTTTTTTTATTCCACTCACACTTTAAATTTAACTGGCTCCAGGCTACACACAATAATTAATTATTACTTTCGAAAAGTTTTAAATTATATTATATTTAAATTACAATTAATTTTTTTCTCTCTCTACACGTCAAATTTAATATTCCTCAGGCTCCATACAATAATTAATTATTAATTCCGGAAAAATCTAAATTATATTTAAATTACAATTATTTTTTTTTATTCTGTCCGAAATTTGAATTTAATTAACCTCAAGCCTCATACAATAATTAATTATTATTTTCGAAAAGTTTTAAATTATATTTAAATTACAATTAATTTTTTTTCTCTCCACACTTTTAATTTAATTCGCCTCAAGCTTCATACAATAATTAATTATGATTTTCGAAAAATTGTAAATTAAATTTAAATCCCAATTTTTTTTGTTCCACTCACACTTCAAATTTAATTGGCTTCAGGCCACACACAAATATTAATTATTACTTTCGAAAAGTATTAAATTATATTTGAATTACAATTATTTTGTTTTATTATGCCCACAATTTGAATTTAATTGGCCTCAGTCTTTTTACAATAATTAAATATTACTTTCAATAAATTTAAAATTAAATTTTGATTCCTATCATTTTTTTTTTTTTCTGTCCAGACTTTAATTTTAATTGGCCTCAAGCCTCATTCAAGAATCAATTATTAATTCCGACAAAATCTAAATTATATTTAAATTACAATTAATTTGTTTCTATTCTTTCCCCACTTCATAATTAATTGGCCTCAGGTCCCATACAATAATTAATCATTATTTTCGAAAAATTTTTAATTAAATTTTAATTACAATTAGTTTTTTTTATTCTCTCCACATTTTTAATGTTATTTCCCTCAGTCCTCGTAAATTATTAATTATTTTTTTGCAAAAAACTCTAAATTAAATTCTTCTTATTTTGTTTACGTTCTTGATTTTTTGTTCACCTTCAATATAAACTGAATTGTTGACTTATATAGATAAAATGATAATTCATCAAACATATGATCAATAACTTGTTTAGATCCAGTACTATATAGTTTAGTAACTTCTTCCTAGTCAGAACAAAAAAGAATAAAGTGCGCGAAACTGACACTGCATCTCTGATGAGTATGAAAAAATGTTTACTCTTACATCGTCCGATTTCTTACAGAATACGTCTCTTAACTCCTTATCAACTATTCCAGGAAAAACATAATATTCAATGGCGTTCAGCATTATACCACAATTCGATATATTCTGAGGTTATTTGTATACTCGAGGACCTTAAAAAACTTGCAATAATTATATATAAATCATCACTGATAAATTAAAAATAATAAAAAATGACTAACTACTGTTATACTTAATCATAGAACTTGGTGTACTGCTGATATCATTACTACCGTAACTGAACATGGTTTGGACATAAGTCAGGTGGAAAAGATCCAGAACCCGTCAGCGATGGCGTTTAGTGCTACAAGACTGTGTGCTTTTCTTGGCGGAGTTGCACGCTTCAAGCCGCTGTTCATATCTGCATCAACACCAATAATTAGTAGTCAATTTCATATATTCTACGGTTGTATTTTAGTGTCAATTCGACGATTAAAATTTAAAATGTCAATTAACAATATTTAAGTTACATAGAATAAAAATATTTTTCTTAAGAAATAAATATTTAAAATTTTTTTAAGATTTAACAAAACAACCAATATTTTCATTCAAACTTATGTATATCATTGATACAAATTTTGAAACCAATAAATCTTATATTAAAGTAAAAAAAATTTACTCAAAATATTAGTACACAATTGATAATTGAACGTGAAAAAAAAAATAGTCATAAAGCAATAATGTATAATATTAAATTATACTGTAATGACGTACTTGATGCCATGTTATCTTGAATAATTTCTCAAAAATTTCGATGAATATTTTCGTATTTAATCAAATAATAAATATTTGGCGTTTTTTTTTTTTGAAATGGAGACTTGACGATGGAGTATGGATCCGAAATCATCGTCAATCCAACTAAATTAACCTTAAAAAAAACCAATTAAATTAAGTTTTGATAGAACTAAATCAATGATAAGAATTATAAAAAATTCGACCAAAAGTAAAGTAAATACCAAGAATTTGGAAGGTAGACAAATACTGCAGAAAATTGTGTAGCCCTTTCCAAGTCTCAAAGACATGGTAATTTCACAGATTTTACCTTACTTGAAAAGGTATTTTTAATGAATATAATTTAACTTTCACTTTTTGCTTCTAGCTGTTGATAAACAAATAACAAAATTATATTTATCTAAACATGTATAAGTACTCCGATATTGGAGTACAACCACTGATAAGGTATAAACAGATATGGCGGCTGTCTCAAAGCTGTTTACTTTTGCGCATGCGCATTGGTAATTACTAATTAAAAAATTAATTCGATTAAAAAATTAATTTAAAATAGAAAAACCATAGGACAAATAATATTATTAATCGGACAATCAATAAAAAAAATTAATCTATCAAATAAAAAAAAAAACCATTCGATTAGCGAGAGTGAGTGCCAACTTAAGAACAAAAATTTGTTTAATTTTTTAAAAATAAACAATTATCGGACAAATAAAAAATTATATCGGACATTGACGGACATTGGACGAACAATTGATTTGTTTATAACAAAATTTAAAAAATTAATTTTGAGGTGCCAAGTTAAGGGAGCTCAGTTTCCGTATAGTATGTAGGACAAATGTCACGCTGGACGAATGTCGCTATTACCAGATGTAGCGTTGGTACATTGTCACGATTCCTAGATGTCGTTTTTGCCACAGTAGTACGTTGTCCAGATGTCCGTTTAGGGCTATCTAATGGCACCCAATTTTTCGTCAAATATCTGTCAACTTCGGACTTTTCAATTTTTTACGACAATTTGTATGCAATTTGCTATTCAATTAGACGTAAATTTACTGCCCGAATTAGAATGCAAATTCACTTCAACAGTTGACTAGAAAAAAGTTGTCATCAATTTTCAGGCAAATTGTATGTCAATTTATTGTTAACTCGACTTGAAAAATTCTTAAGCATTTTTTTATCGTCAAATTGTAGACAATTTTATGTATAAATTTGCTTACCTCCTAAAATGGTAAGAATTAACAGTACCGATTTTTTTTTTTTTTTTTTTCGTAAAAAGTTGCCTTTAAATTAAATAAAAATTAACCGCAAATTTTTATTGTCAACTTTTGTTGTCAAATTGTCGGCAAATTCGGGCAGAAAATTTCAGGTAATTTCAACATCAAATTACCGTCAATTTCAAGTTAAAGTGGCTGTTAGGGTGAATACGAATTGTTGTGAAAAATCGGAAAAGTCCGAAATTGACGGACATTTGACAAAAAATTCAAGGAAGCTCTTGTTAGTAAACTCTTGCTAAAGCAAACTGTGTTATTAGGGTGTGCCTGCCTCGGCAATTATTTTTCAATTGACAGCAAGTTGACGTTACGTAAGCGTATTATGACTTTTTGCAGTCAACTCAACGTCATATTTCGGCTGTAAATTTCTGTTAACTTACATTCAGATTTGCTATAGGGAAGTAACGACCCTTTCGTAAAGACCGCGAATATTGTATGATGATAATTAAAACGCGTTTTGTTGACTTAAATCTCAAATTCAATTAACACGTGGCCCATATGAAATCATAGTCAATTAATAAAAAAAAAATTTTAATTATAAGAATGATTATAAACATCGCAGCTAATTTTCGTATACACAAAATTGGATTATGTTTATTCATAGTAATCTTAATTTTCTTATATATTTACGCGATCCGTGAGTCACATAATTCAACATCCAAGAAAAGTAATTTTAACAGTATTTCTTTAAAATCGCTACTAGCACATTCAATTCGTGCAGCGGAAATTGGAGGATTAGAAATAGTTGATGTTCATTCACAAGCCAAAGTTTCAATAGAGATAAAAGGAAAAACAAAAGAAGGAATTGATGATCTTGTGACAACAGCTGATTATAAATCACATTGTGCTATGTACAAATACCTTTCAGTGTTATATCCATCACTTACTATAATTTCCGAAGAACAATCTAAGGAATGTGATGATACAAAGACAGTAGGAATCATGGGTAATACCCATAGCTTAAAAACTACTGATGTCGAGAAGGATTTGATGGTTAATGCTAATGATATCACTATATGGATTGATCCGTTAGATGCGACTAAAGAATATACTGGTAATATTTCAAACATGTTAGGTTTTCAATACATTAGGGTGATCCAAAAAAACCTACTTATCGAATTTATGGCTTAAAAAGGACCTATATACTAAGAAAAAAATTCTCCCGTTGGGAAAAATTTTTAGCTCAATTTTTAAAAAGTGTCAGTAGCCATTTGAAATTTCATATTTAAATAACACGCAAAAAAAAATTTTTTTCATTAAAAATATTATAAATTTTGAACCATTTGAGATAAAAATTTGGCTCTGGAATATTCTTGTAGGTCATTAAATTTCCTCACAAATAGTCCTGGTACTCGATGTCCCAAACTCGATATTTCGTATACTTACAGGCCATCAAAGTCTACCGTAAACATAATTATACAGTTTTAATACTCCATTATTAAAAATATCAATACTACAAGAAAATTCTTAGACTAAAATTTAATGAAGTAATTAAAAAATTTTTTCTACGTGTAGTGCATTTAAATCAGCAGCAATATCCACACTGTAATAAATAATATTCTATTAGCGATTAAAAAAAATATATAGGGTAAAAACGAATACAAAACAAATACAAAAGTTGAATTTTCATTTTTTTTATGAGCCTAGTATGTAAATTGCATCATTTACTTGCTTCATTAATTTTTAGTCCAAGAATTTTCTTGTAGTATTGATATTTTTTTTTAATAATAGAACCCTAAAATTGTATAATTATGTTTACTGTAGACTTTGATGGCCTGTATGTATGCGAAATATCGAGTTTGGAACACCAACTCCCAGGACTATTTTTTAGGAAATTTAATGACCTAGAAGAATATTCCAGAGCCAAATTTTTATCTCAAACGGTTCAAAATTTATAATATTTTTAATGAAAAAATTTTCTTTGCATGTTATTTAGATGGGAAATTTCAAATGGCTATCGACACTTTTTAAAATTGAGCTGAAAATTTTTCCAAACGGGAGAATTTTTTTCTCGGTATATAGGTCCTTTTTAAGCCATAAATTCGATAGGTTGTTTTTTTTTTGGGTCACCCTACGATAAATTCACACAAAATTTTATCTTTACTACCATTAACCGGTTTTAAATAAATTTTTTCTTTAAGAAAATTTGCTAGAATATGTAACCACAATGGTCTGCATTGCTGTCAGAGGAATTCCAGTAATAGGAGTAATTCATAAACCATTTGAACCTAAGAAAACTTATTGGGCATGGGCTTTTCATGGAGTGTCGAGTAATTTACGTAAAAAAATAAAAGTAAGGAAAATAATAAATCAAAGTATAGTACACTCTGCTCACAAAATCTCATAAAATCGAATAGATGGTCATAAATATTCATGGAGGTTTTATAAGAATGAGTTCCAAAAGAAAGTAATATAAGCAAATATTGACCTTATAAATATAGCTATGACACCTTATCGTTTTTGTATTTTAGCAGGGTATGCTCTTCAATAATGACTTGGAATACAGAACCACTTATAATGTAGAATACTTATAGTTCATTCCACTAAATGAAATTTTTTTCAAGTGTGACTCTGCATCAAAATAAAGATTCCCTGAAGAGTTGAGCTCTTAATAATGAGTACTTCCGTAAGAATGACTTTTTGAATTTTTACGATTTTTTTTTTTTTTTTTTTTCAACGTTTTCGTTAATTTTTTATTTTATAGTAAAAACATTTTCTATAAAAATACAAGTGATACATTTTTTTGTAAAAAATTATCAGCTTTTCAATAAAGATTCATTTTTCATTATAAGTAATGGAAGACTTTCAAAAATTTAATTAAAGTGAAAAAAGCGATTTTTCTGGCCTTGCGACAGTTTTTACTTTAAATTTGATATTTTTTTTCGAAAGCTGAGAATTTTTTACACAAAATAGGGTAAACAGCCTAATGAATGACCGATTTGTTGAAGTGGCAGATATTTCGACTAATAAAAACAATAATCAACTTTGAAACTCAGTCAAGCTATTATAATTGCAATGTGACATCATTTATCTTTTGATATTTATCATGATTTTTTATTTATTTCATTAAAGTTTTTATAAAATTACATATAATCAGCGTAAAATGTAAAGACCCAGTGAATGACTGCTTTCATCCATTGAATGACCGGGCATAATCCAGTAAATGACCGATATAATCAGTTCTGACTTGAAGTTAAATTTCATAGAAACTTTTATTATATCCGATCAATAAATTAATAATTTTAAGTAGGAAAAAACACCGATTTTAGTATTTTGTTAAAATTTTATTATTTCATTCAACGAATCCTTATAATCACAGTACCAATGAATGAAAATAGCTATTGTGTTTTTATAAAAATGATCATTTATTTAATTATTCAACACTTTTAAATTATTACCACTAATTTTGAATTGGTTAAAGATATAAAATCTTTGAAATTTAAAGAACAAAAAATGTTTAATAAATGAAATGATAAAATTAACGAAAAAATCTTTGATTTTATAAATTGAATCTTCTTCTTCTACAGTCTTATTATTTTATTTTATTTTTTTTTTTTTTTTGACACTCAGTACTCTGATTATATAATCAAAATCATTTTATAGGATTAAGAAGGATTGATTTTTTAATCATTTTTAATCCTTCGAAATCATGTAAATCATTTTTGAAATTTCACGATTAATCATATCAAATCATTCTTACTACCGTAAAAGCGTCAGAATATAAAATTTTTACTCATTCCGAATAATTTTTAACGCTGAAATTATTCTTGAATTTCTGTCACCGATTATGATATGAACTGATTTGGCTAGTAATAAAAATTTTTCATCATTCTGACTACTTTTTAATTCTGAAATAATATTTGAGTTTTTGTCACCGGTTATGATATGAAATGAATTGGTCAGTATTCGAAATCTTTGATTATATATCAAATACTTTTTAATCCTGAATACTCAAGTCGATGTACACGAAAAGGTGCAAGATTATATTTCGGTAGATATGAACCGATTTTGAAAAATTTTTTTTTAAATTCTCAAAGAAATATGAAACAAAAAGTTGACCTAAATTTAAAGGCCGCTTTTATTTCATAAAATCAACTAACGAATAAAAACAAACACACGTTCATTCACTGGGATTGACAAATTTCGGACATACCAATAAATGACTTGTCGTTCATTTACTGGCTTAGTACAGCAATAAAGGACACCAGTGAATGACCAACATAAAATTGATAAAAGCAAAATATTTGCGTTGATTTCACGTATCCAAAATCAATTTTATTAAATAATTTACTTCTATAATATAAATGATTATAAATTTACTGTTTTATAAAAAAATCAATTACTACTATTCAAACACATAGTTTTTAAAAATGATTTTTTTCAAACGTTTATGTTCAAATTCAATATTTCTCTAAAAACTCTTCAATCCTCTACACAATTTTAATTATTTTTAATGATAATTTTATAAATCACATCAATTCGTTGTGATTTAATAATAATAAAGACATGTAAGATTACATTTACAAGTAAATAATAACTATTAATTGAATTTTTAAATTATTGTGATCATTTTTCTGCATACCGGTCATTCACTGGTGGGTGGTCACAGACTGGACTAGTTATCCTATGTCATTTTCGCGATAGGGTTATTTTTTTGTTTGAACTTAAATAAGTTATAAAATAATTGTAATTAATTTTATATTTTTTTTTTAAACGGTAAACTATTTTCATGGAAATCTTCCAAGTTTCAACATTCGAATCTACCGCCAAAAAATTTGCATGACGTATTCTATTGTACATCTAGATAGTGCTGCTGTTTTACTGTAAGTTTAACTTTTTAAAGACAAGGTGTTTACTGTTACATCTATACGGTTATTTCATGTGAATGAAATTTTATGTCCAAACAAAAAATAACTCCATCGCGAAAATCACATACATTGTGGACAAAATTCTCAGCTTTCAGAAAGAAATATTCAATTTGAAGTAAAAATTATCGCGAGGCCTGAAAAATCGCTTTCTTCATTTTAATTAAATTTTTGAAGGTCTTCCATTACTTATAATCAAAAATAAGTATTTTTATTGAAAAGCTGAGAATTTCTGACTAGAAAAATGTATCGCTTGTATTTTTACAGAAAATGTTTTTAGTATAAAAAAAAATTAACAAAAAAGTTGGAAAAAAAAAAATCGTCAAAATTTTAAAAATCATTGCTATGGAAGTACTTAATATTAAGAGCTCAACTCTTCAGGGAATCTTTATTTTTATGTAGAGAATCACTCCACAAAATTTGAACGAAATCCGCGGGGGTCACACTCAAAAAAAATTTTATTTGGTGGAATGACCCTTATATATAAATTATATACTCTTCCCTGATTAAAAATACTCATTGAAAAGGATTGAAAAAGATGAGAATTGAATACTATTGAATACTTTCTATACCACAAGATTTTCATCTGGACATAAAATTAATACTTTTCAATTCTATTGAATCCAAAAATAATATGAGAATTTCTAAACTTCCGAGGAATTGAAAAAGATTCAAATACATTGATATTTTTAATCTTTCTGAATACTTTTCAATATCAAAAAAGTTTCGATATTTCGGATCGAGTGTAGGATTGAAAAGAATTCAAATGAATTGAAATTTTTGAATCTTTTTGAATCTTTCTCAATACCAAAATAGTTCCATATTTCCAATTATGACTTGAATTGAAATAAATTGAAATGAATTCACATTTTCGAATCTTTCTGAATCTTTTTCAATAGCAAAATAGTTTCACATTTCATATCACGTCTAGGATTGAAAATAATTAAAATTAATTGAAATTTTTAAATCTTTCTGAATCCTTCTCAATACCAAAATAGTTCTATATAAAATTGAAAGATAAAAAAAAAAAAATCGAAAAATGTCGATACAACCGATTAACAGCATTTTTTTCGAAACAAATTTCTATCGTATCGTTCAGAGACTTTTTTTTTTTTTTTTTGTTAACTAAAGTTATAAACAAATGGATTTTTTCTGTACGTCATCATTTTATCAATTTTTTTGATCCAAACCAGACTTCGAAAAAATCCATTTGTTTATAACTTCTGTTAACAACAAAAAAAAAAAACGTCTCTAAACGATACGATAGAACTTCGTTTCGAAAAAAATTCTGTCGATCGGTGGTATCGACATTTTTTCGATTTTTTTTATCCAAACTGGACTTTGAAAAAAATCCATTTGTTTATAACATTACTCAACAAAAAAAAAATTGTCTCTTACGATACGACAGAAATTCGTTCCAAGAAAAAATGCCGTTGATTGGTGATATCGAGATTTTGTCCTTTTTTTTTTTCTTTCATTTTAATGTAAAAAACTTGAAAAAATTCCGGCCTATCAAGCATCTGACGCGATTTTGCCGAGAGAAAGCGCGCGTGATAGGCAGTTGCTCGTTCGAGAGGGAGAGGCCCGAGCGCCTGCTCGTTTTTTCGTCATATCTTGCGAAATATTTGAGATACAAAAAAACACTTTGATACCTTTTTTGTGTATATTTTCATTTTAAACATTTTGTTTCTAATGAACTGCCCCAACAAATCAGCGGTTCGGGAGTTATTTCGATTTAAACAATTAAATTGTTATTAACAATTGTTTGCACCACTTTTGAACAAAATGGACTCGATTTTCGTGATCCTTGGCCCAAAATACGTAGGAAAAAGTTTGGTCCATCGTTGGCCAACAAAATGTATACGGTCTCTCTTCTTTAACCGAAGGACTAATTCAATACTTTTGAATTTCACATCAAAATTGAAAACAATTCAAATAATTCAAAATTTAATCCAATTCAATACTTTTGAATTCCACATTGGAATTGAAAGGTATTGAAATGATGAAAGATTGAATTATTTTCAATACTTTTGAATTCTATTTTAAGAATTATAAAGTATTCAAATGATCGAAATTTCAATTCCATGCAATACTTTTCAAAATCTCCGTATGGATTGAAAAGAATTGAAAAAATTTTCAATCTTTTTCAATGAGTATTTTTAATCAGGGTTGACTCGAAATATAATCACAGTACTGAAAATAGCAGACATATTACAATTTTTCTGGTTTTATTGATAAATTACTTATTACTGAAAAAATTGATTAGAAAATATGCACAAAGAGATTATAAAACATTCTTGGTATGCTTGTTTCCAACTTTTTTTTTATAATCATTGAATCGATTTATTTAAAATCCCTAATGAACCCAAATTACGGTAACCCACCGGAAAAGGCCGATTTACCGTAAATTACGTTGGATTTCCCGTAATTTACGGTAGGTCTACCGTAATTTACGGTAAATTGTGGTCAATCACGGAAATTTGGTAATCTACATCAACTACGGTAAATTACGGTAATCCAGTAATCCACCGTCAAATTGAACGGAATACAGTATAGGACCGGATAACTCAATGAGTGATAGCGTATCTTGACGGTTAATTATAAGTTTAGGTTTCATTATATTTAAATGGTGTATTGCCATACGATGGACGGTGTGGCTCAATAAGCTGTAGGTGAAATTGATCGGAATATAGTATAGGACCGGATAGCTCAACTGTAAGAACACTCGGCGGGATACTGACATGGTCTGGGTTCGAATCCCAGTTTAGGCTATCAACATTTTTCTCATGACCATTAATGGTCACTATTCAAATGTAGAGAAACCTAAACTTACAATTAACCTCCTCATAAGACAATTTATAGATAAATTGAGAAAAATATAGATTACCCGAACTGGGATTCAAACCCAGACCATGTCGGTATCGCGCCGCGTGCTCTTTCAGTTGAGCTATCCGGTCCTATACTATATTCCGGTCAATTTAATCTACAACTTATTGAGTCACACAATCTATCGTACGGTAATATACTATTTAAATATAGCGGAATCTAAACTTACAATTAATCGTCAGGATACGCTAACATTAATTGAAAATTACAGTGAACCTACCGTAAATTTACGCCAAAATTTTACAAACTTAAATATCAGGATGTATTTATTTTTATTTTTAAATTTTGCAAACAACCCATGTAACAATTTTTATCACAAGTTGCTGGTCAAGGCACTTTTCACAAGAATCTTTTGATAGATTCTACATAGGCTTGTTCAAGATGACGTACACAAGACAATCTTGTGAAAGTCTCTCGCAAACCTGGTCTCAAGTCCACTAGTTGTCTATGTCTTTATATGACTGTATCTTACTGCAGACACTGGTCCAAATATTTATATTGCGAGCCTTGCGCGAGACTTGTTAAAAAACATTGTGTAATGTTATACTTCAAGAATTGTACAAGAATTTTGAACATATCATGCTCAAGACGTATTGATACAGTAAGCTTGGGCATATCTTGCACCAGAATCTATCTGCAGATGCTTGGGCATATCTTGCGCCAGATCTGCTCAATACGTGTCATATCACACTGTCTATCTCACTCTTGTCTCTCTCACTTTATCCCCTCCACTGACACACGTTAACAAAGCTCACTGGTACTCAATTGGAATTTTAATTTAAAAGGAAAACTTTTTTAATACGGAGTTCATTTGCTAACTTATAAATGCCGTAGTAATTACAAGATGCATCTGCATATATTATGAGCTAATAATCAATGTAATAGTAGGGTAGTCCAAGCGGGGATTTTGGGATTTACCCGAGCGCGGCAGAATAATATGGGGGGAAACCTTGCACCCTATTAAGTACCCTCACCATGTATGAACCCTTTGTATAGGAACGTGCGCTTAGGGCAGCTAATTAGAATAGTAAAAAAAAATCGATCGTTTGAAAAACTCGAGCGTTTCAGATTAAGGCAAAGTGAGTTAATTACATGCAGAAAAGTTTGCATTTCAATAATCTGACGATTTGCACGTGACATAAGGAAATAGGAGAGTCACAAAGCTGTAAAAAAAACGTCACCTAGATTTTCTCGAGCGCCGTTAGTTTTAATTTTTGATTTTTAAAGGAATAATTCAAGAATCACGAAAATAATATAATCTGCCGATTTTCACAAGCCGAAGTAGTTAAAATCATCAATAAAGTGTGGTGCGTGCAGCTGCTGGGAACAATGTATTTCCCACTCCGCGCCTCTCTTTCCTTCTCACTCTTTCTCTATTTTTCACTCTCTCGCAGTTATCCTACCCAATCCCCTCCTATCCTAATTCTCCATCTCCATAGTGCGGAAAAGTGTGAAACGCTTCACGTATATAATCCTGTATATGTGTGTAAAAACACATATACTTTCCTGCTTAAGGTAGTTGGGTCGTGCACGCAAAAATTCAAGAAATCTTCCAAACTTTAAATATAAATATTTAAATGTATTATACACACGCTGTCAAAATTTAGAGACGATTTACCACGTCTAAAAAAAGATATTTGCAATTAAATTTGATGTTTTTTTACATATAGCATGGGAGAAGCATGGGAACATGACAAACTTTTTAGATTTTTCCTTGACGGAATTTCACCATTTTAACAAAAAACTATTAAATAATAACTATTATAATAATATAATGAAGAAAAATATATTTAGATTTAAAAAAAACTGGAATTATTTACCACGTAGTTAGTATAAAAAATTGAAATAAATTACACATTTCAAGGATTAGTTTTAGTGGAGGGGATCGGAGAAACAGTCGCGAGTAAATGAAGCGGCAACGTTGCAGCAACGGGTAGAAAGCGCGAAAATACAAAACGGCTAAATTCATATAATAAAATGACGGGAATAATATTAGTGGATAAATAATTATATATGTTTTATTAATAGTTATCAATAAAATGCAACGATTTTGTTGTTATAATAATTAAATAAATACATGCCAGGACTGGTTGGTGGTTGGGATATTTGAGAAATACGCATATTAAAAAATATAACAATATTTTTATTTGTCACAGCACATAATATCACTGGGTTACACAATTAAATCGTTGATTTAATTATTTAATACTGTTAAATTGTCTGAGCTCATGAATACGTAATTAATTGAATGCAAATTAGAAAATTGAGCTCGAGTAAATAATTGAAATAATTAATTTGAATATAATTGAACACTGAGTTGATTGCAAAAAATGTCATGGAAAACAGTAACATGAAATCAGAGGTTACCGAGCGCAGTTAATTATTGAACACTTAAATTACTATTGTTAATAGCACAAAATGCATGAATAATTGAGTTCATTAATTTATAATATTATTGATCACTTAATTTAATTTAATTGAATGAGTTTATAATAAATTGCACTGAATTGAATTTATTTTATGAACACGTGGTAGCATGATTGCAGAGGCTACCGAGCGAGAATTTACTTTTAATTTTATTAAAATATTGAGCATGTTGATAATTAATTAATTATCAAATAGAGTCTTTTAATTTAATTGAGCACTGGTAATAATTAATTATTTAATAAAAAAGGCACCTGTGATGTCTCCCTTGTGAATAACCTCTTGAGAAACGTGGTCGTCGATCACTTGAATTCTTGAGTTCTTTTTGTAATTATTTTCTGAGCTCTGGTGCCCAAAATTATAAAAATAATTATAGTTTTAATGAGCTGGATGAATGCTGAATTTAATTAAATTATTATTTTAATTAATTACTCTGAGATGAGCACAAAATGATAAGATTTAGAATAACACGTGTTATCTGTTCAATGTATATTGCGAAAGATAATGGCGGCCGTCTTCTCGACACGAAGCAGGAAAAAGGCAGATGCGCATGCGCCGAGCTGCGCATGATCAAGTTTTAATTTATGAACGAGGCCCCAGTAGGTGCTGCCTCTATCTGCCGGAAGTGAAACTATATTTGAATTTAAATTAAATGAATTTAAATTCTTTTATAGTTTCGATTACGCAACAGATTTATTTACAACAAAAAAATGAATAAATAAATTAATTAATTAAGGGTACATTTCGAAATGTACTACAAGTAGCTGCAGCTTCTAAATTTTTTAAATTTAATTATAGTTAATTAGAACTTTAATTAGTCGAATCATATTTAAAATTATAAATTTTCATCGGGTAATAAATTTTAATTTTTCCAAATAACCACCAAAATAATTTAATCGAATGTTTACTCTTAGATCGAGTGTATAAATTATAAGTGAGTCTCGGCTGTACAAGGCGAGTAAGAGAATAAATATGCGACGTTGCCAGATTTTCAAACAGGTTAATTTATCATAGTGTGAGCGTATTTGTATAGGCAATACAGTAGTATTAGGAGTACAGTCGAGTCAAAAAAATATGGACTTTAATGTTAGCTCTGCAGGTACGCGATACATGGGTACTGATCCAAAACTTTTTGACTGGACTGTAGGGAAAGAACTACCTTAACAACATTATTTAAATTATTAAAAAATTTTTTTTTTCATTACACTATTTTCTTCTCAATATATATATTAGAGTGGTTCAAAAAAAAGTTTTTTTTACCCATTATCTCAAAAGTTTCTCTAAAGTACAAAAAAAAAATTCTCGCCAAAGGCCAGCTCGATATTTCAATTCTACGAGGCGCTCAGTCATTTGTTGTTTTTCCATATACGTTAAAACTACGAAAAAAACTTCTCTTTTCATTTTGATGCACATATTCCTATAGGAAATGTAATTATCTACAAAAAAGCTCTGAAATAGCTTTATCGTAATTCTAATGGGTAAAAAGTTATCGGGCTTTGAATACTCGCAACTACACGGAAAAAAAAGAACTGTTGCTGCAACAGGAATATTCACACACACTCAAAAACCCGAGCGCACACACACTTGAACATATGCACTCACACACACACACATACACGCACACACTCAAAAACACATGAACACATACGCGTGCACACTAAGTAAAATATTTTAACACCGGTAAAAAATATTTACACCAGCGACGGCGTTATTTTATCACCGCTTTCGGTGTTGAAATTTAACACCGCAAGTTTAACACCTAAACCGCTTGGATTTACCCCGGTCATTTTTTAAAGTGTATTTCTTAATATATGTAAATATATTCTGTTGCAGCAACATTTTTTTTTTCCGGGTAAGTAAATTCTAAGGATAATAGTTATAACGCGAAGGCTTGCTGTAATTGACATTACTTATAGATAATTTATCAAATTTCTATGATTCTAAAATAATTCTTAGCTTTCCGGAGTAGTTTTTTCGTGACTGTAAGATTCATTTATAAATTTATTAATCTATTTATAATATAATAAACACATTTTTGAAGTGAAACTTCTTGAGGCGAAGTAGGGAAAAAATTTTGAAACTCCTTATCTTGTAGCGTTAATCTTATCTTGTAACTTGCATCTTTTAACTCGTATACGTAAAATGTGTGTGTGTGTGTGTGTGTTGGGGACCAATATACCAAAATGAGTATAGTTAAGTACATATATATACTCCAAGACTTTGTATAGTAAATAGTTTATGAGCATTCGCATATAATATATATATATATATATATATATATATATATATATATATATAATAGACTGTTTCAAAATAGGGGACTATTTTTTTTTTTTGAAGAACATTGAAAAATCGAAAGAGTATCTTGAATTATGGTGCCAGTTAAAATTTGAGCTCTTAATATTGATATTTAGAGGTGGCTGTTGATAATTTTCGATTTTTCATTTGGTAACATGGTAAAAAATACATAACTTACGCAAAAATCGAGATACAGAAAATCTTTTTCAATAGATTTTGTAGCAAATTTACTTATCTACAAAAAAGATCTCTTATGATTTTTGCATAAATTCAACCATTCACAAGATATCCGACGTCAAAGTTTGATACAATTCGGAGAACTTGTTTTTGCTCGTTCTGTATTTTATAACATGTAACCTAATGAGAATTCACAAATTCTCAACACAGTACTTTGTAGGAAATTAAATGCTCTACGAAAAAAGTTTGAATAAAAATTTTGGCAAATTCTACCATTTCGAAGATATTTGCATCAAAAAATCACACTGTCTGAAAATCGGGATTTTTCTCAATTTTGAATAATATAAAATTTTTTTATCGCTTCAAAATTCACATTATCATCCTCCGAAACTCACGTTGCTAAAAATATAGTAAAAAATAATTTTTATAAACTCAAAATGATTAAATATTTTCTTTTTCAATCTTAATCTTAATTTAATAATGTCTTTTTCCATCGTTCGCTCATGTGAACGTTTTGCCAACCTTTTGTGAACGAAATTTTTTTATACGGGCAGACCATGTCGGTATCGCGCCGAGTGCTCTACCAGTTGAGCTATCCGGTATTATACTATATTCTGTTCAATTTGATCTATAACTTATTGAGCCACACCGTCCATTGTACGGTAATACACCAATTTTATATAGTGGAAACCTAAACACGACGATTCTCTCACAGGGAACCTAAGATCCAGCGTCAACATTCTGTCAACTCTGTTGGCTTTATTATATTTTCATAGTGTCTAAACAGTCAGTCTTACGAGAGAGCTCATGGAGCTCGAACCTCTGGTCTCCATATTATTAATAAACACTACTAATTCTTAAATTAATTCAACCTTATTTTGGGCTGCTATTAGGCAGCCCAATACCCTACGACTCCATGGTTATTTTGGGTGCTGCTACCGGCAGCCCAATAATCTAAAATCATCAATTAAATATTAGTTGCTGATACCGGCTGCCCAATAATTTATCCAGTCCTGGGCGCTGCCACCGGCTGTCCAGGATTCCTCAAATCTAGGATCCTCATAAATTATATTGAGATCGGTCGGGATCACAATTTTAAATCGTGAAAATTAAATAATTTAATAAATAATAAAATAATCAACGACCTGACGCACCTGGGATCTTCCGATACCCTAACGACGTCAACTTGGTAAATTAAAAAGTATTCTGTTCCATAAGTGAAAAAGGCAGAATGTAACAATATATATATTTATATCTGGGAAAAAATCAGCATTCATGATCATGCATAATTGATATCTGACCATGCATGATCCATGCCTGATCATGGATGATTCATGTATGATCATGCACGAATTATGAATGAGTCATGCATAGTCGAACATGATACATTAAGATTCATCCATGGTCCAGGCATGGTCATGCATGAGCATTCTTATCCAAAGGACAAATCCTTTAGAATGATCAGAATTGATCATTCTTGACCATTCATGATTGATATCTGATTATACATGATACATATCTGATCATATATGAGTTATGGCTGACCATACATGATTCATCCTGACTGACCGTTCATGACTGATGTAAGATTATCCGCATTATTCATAGACGACCATGCATATGATCATAAATGATTAATTATGCTCTTACATGAGAATTTTCAATCATAAAAATTACTGAAATATTTTTAACCCTGATCATGCCTTATTATGCTTAATCATACATAGTTACAATCTATACCATTCATGACTGATACAAGAGTATTGCATTGTTCATACACGGCCATGCATGATAATCCATGACTTTCTGTCTCTCGTATTTAAGATCAAATGACTTGTAGCTTTGATCATAAATAATCATATGTAATCATCTTTGATCATGTACGGTCTTGCATAGATGTTTATCGCTATTCGCGTGAGTCAGTATTTATTTCATTAACTTCTGTGAAAACCTAATAACTAAATATTATACTAGGTATGAATATAATCATGGTGTTATTTTTAAGAATTTTAAAAGAAAAATTTCAAAAGAAAAAAAATTAAAGTACAGAACAATAATATATTTATACCAAAAAGACGTCAAACATTACATCACGGATTTTTCATTTCTTCATCAGTTATTTTTTGGTATCAAAACAAATATACTATTTACAATTACGCGATCACATGCATAGGTCAGTTCAGTGGATAGCATCAAAGACTTTAAATCGGAAGGACGCAGGTTCGAGTCCAGCAATCACCGGGATTTTTTTATCAACCGAAATCATATACACTTCCTCTAAGTAATGCTACTAATATATTTTTAATGTTAATTTAAAAAAAATTTTTTTTCGTAATATAATATTTTTTTGTGCGTGCTTCAGTAAGATCATATATGCTCATGATTGGCCAATATTTAGACATGATTATGCTTAGTCAGGTATGATCATGCAAACTCTGGTAAAGTCATGTATGCTCAAGGTAGATCATGCATGCTCATTGCTGGCCAATATTCAGGCCAGATCATGCGTGAGATTAGCGAATGATCATGCCAATTTTTTCCCGGGTAGTGGTCGGGCGGGAAAACGAGATACGCCAGCCCCAAAACTTCCCGCTGTTTTCGGGCTCCTTGAGCTCGAAAAAATCGTTGTGAATACATTTTCAAGCTTTTCGGACCGGAACCAATAACTTCCCGAATTTTTGAAAAATTTTTAATTTTCTTAGCGGGAAGTTAAAAATCCTTTTTCTATCTTTGCATCTAATAATTATGTGAAATGTAATTTTTCTTTATGCAAATTACTCACAAGAGAATTTTATTCAATCAAATTTATTTAATATCCAGAATTTTTTTTTTTCAATTTTTTTAGGGGGTACCCCATTCTAACCGCAAAAATTAAATTTTTTTTTAGCAGCAACTGAAAATTTGTTCTATTCGTTTTGAATATCATTAAAAAAAAGATTGAAGGTATTCGAGTCCTTGAAAACTTAGTATTTCCTTATGTACCGCGTTTTGTTCCCCCCCCCCTCTCCTATATATTTAATGGTTGAGGTAATATTATAAGCAGTTAAAACCAACTAATATTTATGCTAAATAAATGTTTTATTTATTTAACGAAATTAACACAGTAATAGAAAGTATACGAAAAAGAGAATTGCTTGGATCGTGTATGCAGTCCAGCGGTATATCACTTATTATCATGTCTCTACGAATGAGGTAGAGACGGAATATGGAAAAATCGATGTTCGGCGTAGATTGCCGAAAATCATCGATCGCATATCAGTGTAGCTACGCTACATATATGTATGTATATATATATATATATATATATATATATATATATATATATATATATATATATATACATATGTGTATATATATATATATATATATATATATATATATATATATATATATATGTATATGTATATATTGGACCTATATACATAGTTAAATATTTATAGGTTTCATATCATTAAAGACTGATCAGATCTAATCATACATAGACATATATATAACTACACATACGTTTATATCAGCCAGGTCTGATCAGATCTAATTATATATTATCTCATATATAATCAGAAAAAATCATTTTTAGTCGGGCTAGTAGTAAAATTGCGAAATCAGGATTAAATAAAACGACTAATCAGTCAAAATATGTTGCTAATTTTTAGCTGAAAAACGGCGTCAAAAAAGATTAAAAAAGTGAAAATCAGCCAAACCTAGCTACCGGTCACTCATGAACACTGTCCCAGCAACATCAATACACGATTCTTATTTACTTCGAATGTTTATAAATTTTTTTGCTGCTCACAAATAGCACAAGAAACGCACAGAGAGCCAGCAACTTAATAGAAACAAAAAATCGGCCAGACCTAGTGACCGAAAACTGGATACCAGTGTCCCTGCTGTTTTAACGCGCGGTTTTTATTGACTTCGAATGATTATAAATTTTGTTGCTGCTCACAATTAGCACGAGGAACAAACAGAGAGCCAGTAACGAAATAGAAACAAAAAATCGGCCAGACCTAGTGACCGTAAACTGGACACCAGTGTCCCTGCTGTCTTAACGCGTGGTTTTTATTGACTTCAAATGGTTGTAAATTTCGTTGCTGCTCAAAAATAGCTTCTATTTTGTTGCTGGCTCTCTGTTTGTTCCTCGTGCTATTTGTGAGCAGCAACAAAATTTATAATCATTCGAAGTCAATAAGAACCGTGTATTGAGGTTATTAGGACAGTGATTATGAGTGACCAGTAGCTAGGTTCGGCTGATTTTCACTTTTTTCATCCTTTTTTGGCCCCGTTGTTCAGCTACAGATTAGCAACAAATTTAGACCGATTCGTCGTTTTATTCAACCCTGATTTTGTGGTTTTACTGCTAGCTTATTGTGTTCGAGCTACAAAATCGGTCTTGCAGCAATTATTTAGCTATACAAATTCACGTGAAAATATCAGTCATTTTTGTTGACTTTCCACTGCCAGCTTAATGGAGCTCATTTTTCGTGTTATCCTGAAATGAATTAAAAAAATAATTTTCTTAAAATTAAACCATCTATCAAAACCATAACTTATTACAGATTACGAATTAAATTTTACTTTTTGATAGGATTATACTTAATGAATTTTACATCTACAGTCGAATATATATTGTCAATAGCAATATTATCGATGTTATTTTTACATTGATCATTAACTTATAATATATGCACATGCATCTTGTAATTACTGCGGCATTTATAATTTAGCAAAGGAACTCCGTATTAAAAAAGTTTTCCCTTTGAATTATGTAACTGAAGTTCCGAACGTTCATTGAACGAAATTATCTAGATAATTGAAAAAATTATCTAAGGTCATAAATACTTGAGCTGGAGTGAAATAGGCACAAAGATGAATATAAACTGGTCAAATAGATAATTCACCGAAACCACCTTCTGAAACCACCCTTATATATCTAACCTTCACGAGAACTAATTTTAAAGGGTCCGTCATACCTCTTCTGAAAATTCTAAAAAAATTCCTAAAATGCATTGTTTGTATGTAGACTTTTTCCACACAATTTGGATTCGGCGGAACCAACCCCTTCACCTACCCTTACGTTGGTAAAGTTTATACCCCTTCAGACGGTCCGTAATACCCCCTCAAAAAATTATGAAAAAATTTCTAAAATATCCTCTTTATGTAGAATTTTTCCAACCTATTTGGATTTGGTGAAACCTACCTCTTCATCTACCCTTACGTTGGTAAAGCCTATATCGCTACAGACGGTGTGTTATGCTCCCTCCGAAAATTATGAAAAAATTCCTGAGACATTGTTACATTCTGGCTTATCTATTAATCAGGCAGAATATTTTTAATTTGACCAGGTTGACGTCATTAGGGTGTCAATAGACCCCAGGTGCGTCAGCTGTTGGCCTTCTTTTATTTTATGCAAAAAAGTTTTAATGACTTACCATGGTGACGATTAGCCCCATAACTCGGCCCAAATAATTTCTTGATGCCTCCTCCGAGTGCGAACAAGACGAGCCCCGAAGACTCGGTTCCTTCGTAGAAGAAAGTACAAGAGCTCGACGGCTCAACAACACACGAGCTCGAAAACTCAACAACACATGGGCTTGACGGCTCAGCAAGAACTTAATTCTCGGACGACTTTTGGTGAGGTCCGCGATGACACCTTAAATCCCGCGACCGAGCTATACTGCACATCCTGACCTCGTGCTTCTTGACGTGAATTTCGGATTTTGAAAGAAAGCGTTCAGGCTGCCGGTATCAGCGCCCAGAACCGGTGAGAGTATTAGGCTGCCGGTAGCAGCGCCCAAAGTTAAATAAGGAGTGCGTATTTTAATAAAATACGGATATGTATTTTGCTTTAAAGTCCGAGAGACAGGATCAAGCCAGCAGGTTTGTGTAGAGTTCTTAGCTCTACTAGATCTTGTGATCGACTGACTTGATTCTGTCACTCCTTGGTATTATACATTATCAAAAGTGTTAACACTGCATCTCAGGTTTCCTATGAGAGAATCGTTGTGGCCCGGGTCTCATGCGTCGTCATCTGTTTAGACTATCCGCGAGCCACGGCGATTCTCTTATCGCAAGAGATTTCCGTTACATTGTTGGTGATGAATAAAAATAATATCGCCAACAAAGTAACGATTTATTAATTTATTATTTATTTATGATTCTAAGAAGTGTCGAACCGTTTATTCGCCTACCGTGGCGAATAAATAATTCGAGACTTCAAAAGAAAAAAAAATTTCTAAAATTTTTATTTAAATTTAATTAGAGCCAGAACGTAACAACATCCTCTTTTTATGTAGAATTTTTCCACCCTATTTCGATTCGGTGGAACCGACCCCTTCACCTACCCTTACGTTGGTAAAGTTTAACGTGTTATATAGACTTTACCAACTACAGATAGTGTGCTATACTCCCTCTGAAAATTTATAAAATATCTATTCTACACTCATGCCATAAGTTAAAGGAACAGAAAAATTTTAGAAATTTTTCAGTAATTTTTGTCAGGCTGTAACTTCGTGAAAAATAATCGTATCGAAAAATAAAAAAAGGCATTTTGTAGCTTGAAATCTCTAGTTTCGACGCATTTTCATAAAATTTTTTTCAGACTATCAGCCATTGCGCAAACATGGGAAATACCGCGAGACAAAAATTTTTTAAATTTTTTCTTTTCTTTGAGAGAGTCCACGGGCTGCAAAAAAATTTTCGGGGTGGATTGATCTAAGTTTTGCAAAACGATTAAAGGAACAAGTTTTGTTTCTTTAATTGTGTAATCATAAGCAAAATAAAAAAATTTTTTTTGACTTTTCTCAAATTTTTGCATTCGCTACTCATCAAATGCAAGAAAAAGACAAAAAAAAAAAACAATTTCCAAAAAATGTTAAAAAAAATTTTTTTTAATAAAATTGCAACTTGTTTTTTTGTGTTTAAAATTTTTTTTAACATTTTTTGGAAATTGTTTTTTTTTTTTTGTCTTGCAATTGATGAGTAACAAATGCAAAAATTTGAGAAAAGTCGAAAAAAAATATTTTTTTATTTTGCTTATGATTACGTAATTAAAGGAACAAAACTTGTTCCTTTAATCGTTTTGCAAAATTTTGATCAATCCACCCCGAAAATATTTTTGCAGCCCGTGGACTCTCTCAAAGAAAAGAAAAAATTTAGAAAATTTTTGTCTCGCGGTATTTCCCATGATTGCGCAATTGCTGATAGTCTGAAAAAAATTTTATGAAAATGCGTCGAAACTAGAGATTTCAAGCTACAAAATGCCTTTTTTTATTTTTTGATACGATTATTTTTCACGAAGTTACAGCCTTACAAAAATTTCTAACATTTTTCTGTTCCTTTAATTTATGGAATGAGTGTATATAAGAAGAGAATATTTTCGAAATTTTTTCATAGTTTTTGGAGGGGGTATAACACACAATCTGTAGTGATCTTAACTTTAACATCGTAAGGCTAGGTGAAGGGGTAGGTTCTGCCGAATGGAACTAGGCTGGGGAAGTTCTACATATGCAGAGAACATTTTAGAAATTTTGAATAAAGGGGTAAAGTGAGAGAAACAAGAGTGAGATAGACAGTGTAATATGACACGTATTCAGCAGATCTGGCGCAAGATATGTCCAAGTTTACTGTATCAACACGTCTTGAGCAAGATATGTTCAAAATTCTTGTACAATTCTTAAATTATTACATTACACAAAGTTTTTTAACAAGTCTTGCGCAAGACTTGAAATATTAATATTTGGACCAGTGTCTGCAGCAAGATACAGTCATATAAAGACATAGACAATTAGTGGACTTGAGACCAGGCTTGTGCAAGACTTTCACAAAATTGTTATATGGGAATGACAAATGTAAAAGATAAAAAAATGGCGGTGAATGCCGAAATGATTCGGAGCTACTCAAACTTTTCACAGTAAATATTTTTAAAGCATTTTCTGAGCTCAAAATAATTTTTTAATTTCATAATCATAAAAAGCATAAAATTTTATAATGATAGAAGAATTTTCACTAGGTCATCCCACTTGAAATTATTTAGAAAAAAAAATTTTAACGCAAGTGTGAAAAAAAAATCTGGGCAACAGTTGGCCCTGCGGACCAGCCCCAAAATTTCCTGCTGTTTTCGACCTCGACGAGTTTGAATTTCTGAAAAACAAAAAAAAAACTATTAAAAAAAAAATTTCTTTTCGTAATAGTCAAAAATTACTGAGTCTACTTAATCAAATGATTTGAAATTCTCAGGAAAGTTAATAGCCAACAAACTCTTTCGATTGCGGCAAAGACCATTTAAATCGGTCTATCAGTTCAAAAGTTGCAAAAGGTTTACGCGGGTACACCCTGATTGAAGAAAATCATTCACTCAATGATGAATGTATATCTATATAGTATTAAAATTCAATTGTTTTAAATAATTTTTTTTATCAGGACACACACACGCACACACACTTCCCGGATTTTTCGAAAACCCTTGATTTTCGTAGTAGAAAGTTGAAAATAACTTTAACCCCAATGAAATTGGAAAAAATGATTATTGAATGAAAAATACAAAACGAAAATTGAAGCTTACTGTTCCATTTTTAACGTCCCTGATTACGAACTCCGATAAAATCCGATTGAAACCCAATCGGATTTCTATCAGATTCAATCAGTCAATCGGAATGCACTTGGGAGGTTCCGATTAACTGATTTAATTTTAATCGAAAAAAAAATATTTATTATTTTCCGAGTAAAATTTTTTAATCAGATTCATTCGTTAAACGCGATTTTTTTTTCTTCGATTATTTTTCGATTAAAATCGACTAAGCCCGCCCTGATTAGAAATTACGATTAATGATGATTAAAAACTTTTTAATCGTTTGAAATACTCATGAATTGTTAATAGATGATTAAATGGTATTAAAAACAATTCATTACGATTAGAAATTTTTTATCATCATGAATCTTTTTTAATCGTAAAGTAACTTTAGAACTTCTGGTCACGCATAAGGATAAAAAACGATTCATGATGATTAGAAATTTTTAATCATCATAAATCATGTTTGATTATAAAATAATAAATAATTTTTGGATGATTGAAGATTCTGACATTCTATGCTCCCAGGGACATGAACACTTCTAAATTAAGAAAAAAAATCTGTCTATTGGATGACCCTGCGGGCCAGCCCGAAAACTTTCCGCTGTTTTTGAGCTCCTTGAGCTCGAAAATACTTTTGTGAATACATTGTTTTCGGGAAAAAATCATTTTTTACCATTTTTCTCTCCAACGACGTCTCTCGACACACATACACATACATACGCTCGGACATAAGCTTGAAATTAGTCAGAATAGCTTCCTAGAACCTCAAAATGTCAAAACCTCAGATCTGATTGAAATTTGACTATCGAAAATCAGACCGAAGCCAATAACTTCCCGAATTTTTGAAAATTTTTAATTTCGTTGCCCAGATTTTTAACTTCCCGCTAAGAAAATCGAAGATTTTCATAAATTTCGGGAAGTTATTGTTTTCACCCCTATTTGCGAAAATCGAAATTCCAACTGATGTCGACGTTTTGAGGTTCTAGGAAGCTATTTTGACTAAATTCCAGATGATGTCCGAGTGTATGCATGTATGTATGTACGTACGTACGTATGTAAATATTCTGTAACTTTTGAACGGATGAACCGATTTTGATCGTCAAGGTGTCATTCGACGCGGCTTGTTAATTACTATAAGCACTAAAAATTTGAGCTTAATCGGTCGGGTACGTTCGAAGATATTTAAAAAATAAATTTTTTCATAAATGTTTTTTTTCGAATAACTTTTAATTCGCTCGATGGATTGATTCCAAAATCTAATCAGCTCTAAAACTTTATAAGTCGCGTCGAATGCTACCTCAGCCATCAAAATCGGTTCATTCGTTCAAGAGAAACCGTGAATGAAAGAATTAAAAAAAAATTTTTTTTTTTAGTTTTTTTGAAATTTCTCAAAAACGACTCGATAAATTAATTTTAAAATTTGATCAGCTCTAGAACTCAATAAAACGCTTCGATTGCCACCTCAACCTTTGCAATCGGTGAATTCGTTCGAGAGATATCGTTGGAGAAAAAAATGGTAAAAAACGTTATTTTTCAAAAACATAGGCACTCAAAAGTATTTTCGAGCTCGAAGAGCTTGAAAATGTATTCTCGACAATGTTTTCGAGCTCAAGGAGCTCGAAAACTGCGGGAAGTTTTGAGGCTGGCCTGCAGGGTCAACTGACAGACTGATTTTTTTTCCAGCTTTTCTTAGAATTTCGCGTTAGTTACTAAATAAATGTGGGTTCAAGAAAAAAAAACAGAAAATTCCAAAAAATGGATAAAAAAAAAAATTTTAGACTTTTCTCAATCTCCTACGGAGAAAATTACAAATTTTCAAAAATTCGGGAACTTGGTTTTTTCTTGAGGAATATATAGAAAAAAAGTCCAAATTTTTTTTTTTTTTTTTTTGAAATTATTGCGTGACAACCGTAAATCTAGAAGAATTTGAATCAAAAGCTTTAGAACTAAAGATTTCAAGCTCTAAAATGCTGTTCTCATTAGTCTCGATACGATTATTTTTCGCAAAGTTATAGCTTTTAAAAAATTTCTAAAATTTCCCTGTTTTTCAAATTTTTTGCATTCGTGTCAGTGTTCATTTATGAGGCGTTCACTACATACAAAAATCAATATAGAGGATCCATTGGTTTCGATAATCGTCGACCACAATCGCCACTCATTGTTAACTTCTACTTTTTACAAACTAAAAGGGTGTAAGCTATTAAGTGCTAGCCACCGAGACGAGTGCATGCGTCTTTGCATTTTCGCTAATTTACTTGATTAATGTTTTACATTAATGAATTAACTTTCGTTGCTAAATGAACTTTACTTTTAAAAGCGGATTAATCCTAAGTTATGTATTCCTTAATGATAATACCTATTTACTATATATTTGCGTGTGTATGACTTTATATTTTTTTTTCTCTTTCTTAGTTAAAATCAAAAAAAAACATTGCTATCATTGTTTCACGATCTCACGCCGGAAGAGTCCATAATATTTCCAAGACAGTATTAGGTGACGATGTAAACATAATTTCAGCTGCTGGTGCAGGATATAAGTCTCTTGAAGTAGCTGTAGGGAACGCTTCAGCTTATGTTCATGTGACGGCTTTAAAAAAGTGGGACATTTGTGCGGGAGCAGCGATTATTAAGTATACTTTATCTTTTTTTTCATTGAATTTCTTGAAATTGATGTAACACATAATCTATTAACTGAATCAATTGAGTTGATTTTGCTTTTTAAAGTGCTCTAGGTGGAACTGTGACGTCATTATCTAATGAACCTATGGTAGACTTTGGATCTTCTGATTCAATGGTCTTCGATCGTGGTCTTTTAGCTACCATGACAGATCATTACTGGTACCTGAATAAATTTTATAAAGCCTAAACTTTGTATATTCATGAAATAAAAGAATTACTTATTAATAGTAAGTGCACATGGTATTAGCTCTCCTAAATGACTGGTTCGGAGAGATTGGAGTTATTTGAAACCTTAAAAATTAATATTTTGATAATTAATCGAAATTAAATTTAAATTCTCAATTTACACAATTATGTTATTATTCGGATTTTACAATTTTGAATCTTATCATTCAAAATAGCAAATAGTATTTTAAGCTTAGGCATAATATTTGTGAAAACTTGATTATTTACGCTCAACCTACCTGGATAAAAAGAAATAAATGTAATTATATATAATTATATGTTAAAAATGGCCCAATATAAACACATATAATTGTATACAATTACTTAGATTGTACATCTTGAGCGCGAAAGCGCTGACGGTGCTTCATGATCGATCTATTTTTTTTTTTTTTGACTGAATCACTCACATTAAATTATCTCTATCTCTACACTCTTTTTGCACACCTCAAGCGCGAATGCGCTAAGGGTACTTTGTGATCGCTCTAATTATTACACTAAAATAGGTCGAATTATATACCAACACAAAGACAATTTATTAGAAAATAATTTCGACCCAATATTAAGTCGATTAATTATTCTATTAGTTAAATCTAAATTATTTTAATCCCAGTGACACGAATTATCAATTGTCGTGTATGAAACTTAGTAAACCAAATAACTCTCGATAGACACAATAAATCGGTCTAACTTTTTTTTATTATCTTTATATTTTTTATCACAAGAACCCTGTTGAAAACCACTATTTAAATCCTTTTAGTTTAATTGTAATTAAATGAAATCGTAAAACTGATTTTTAACGAAAAATTAAGCTGCCATTTTTATTTTTACCATTTTTCTTATTACAAAAGTTAATTTTTTTTCCTTTTTTTCTCCCCATCAACTACTGGCAGCAGCACTAGCGTAACAGTAGGATTGAAAAAAAAAGAGCGACACCACAACTAAATGCGGGATATTTAAAAATAATATTAATAAGAAAAGAAATTAAACTGAAATAAAAAAATAAAAAAAATCAAATTAATAATTTAAAAGTTGAATAAAAATTCATAGTAAAAATAAAAGTAATGATTAAAAATAAAATTAGCGATTGAGGTGTGCACTTTTGGATTTTCCAATATTTTACATTTTACACAGTTTTCAGGGACTAAAAAGAAATTAAGGGGACTCTTTGCCTTTTGGAATGCATCTATTTTATAGCTCATTTTTGTAAAATGACATGATTATATATAATTGTACGAAGCGTCTATAGCCACCGTTCCTGTTCGTGACTGTAAGAGACACGGACTGGTTGACGAAAGAGGCTATGATTTTCTGCTCCGTGACCGTAAGAGTAAGAGACACAGACTGGTTAAAGGAGGGGGCTATAGTTTTTTGTTTCGTAACTGTAAGAGTTGGAGACACGGACTGGTTAATAGAAGAAGCTCTAGATCTAATTGAATTTAACATTACTTAATCGACTCCTTATAATGACAGATTTAATTTGTATAGTATGCTTGCATTATAGTACAAAATTTTAAGCCCGGAAAAAATTGTTAGGTATGAGCTGGCTGAATCATGTATAATTATGTCTGATCAGGCAAAAAAACAGACATGATCAGGCCTGTAATTTTTGAATTATGTCTGACCAAGTATGAACATGACTGATCATACATGTCAAGGTTTGATGACAGGTCTGACTATGCCTGAAATGAGAAATTAATTCAGACCCGACCAGGTCTCTATTTATTGGTTCGGCATTTTCAAAACCACGAGGGTAATTAATTAAGAAAGGTTTCCCCATCACATAATCCGTTCAACAATTACAAAACAAGATGTTTTTTTTCTTTAATTCATTAATTAATTCCGCGAAGCAGTGATCATTAAATTCGCAAATATTTCAATTTCCGTTCGAGTTAGGAATTTTTTCTTTGAAACAAATGTTCGAACAAGCAACGTCCGCACCCTTATCAAGTAGGGTTCGAACCTGGGGCCCGATGCACGAAAAAGCAACGCTTTATCTCTTACGCTACGCAACCAATTAGCACGACCCCGTTTCCTTGTTCTATATAAAATAAGTCGTTACGTGAAGAGTGTGACTCGCAAAAGAGTCATTCCCTTCGGGTCAATCCATCGTCATTACTGAAGAGTACCGAACTTAAGGTAGTGAGAGTATAGTTCTTTGAAGACCTCGGCTAGTTTGAATCGCTTCGGCTACTGCCGCTCTACTTCAGTGTTGCGAGCACGCGCACCGTAGTTTACCGCTTTCTTCTCAACAACATGACATCTGAAGCCGAGTTTAACCACCATCTTATATCAATCGCTATTGTGCAGCCCGATGCATCGCCTCGTGCTTTATCTTACGCTACGCTATCGCTAATTAATTTCTGATTATTGCTGTGTTCTAAATTCGCTACCTACATTATTAAAATATTCTCAATAATTAGATTGTACATTTAAGACGGCTATTTATTGAGCTTATTTATGTGTTCTTGCTTGCATTCGCTAGGACAACGTGTCATATTTTTCATACATGAATTTTCCTAGACGCATTCGCTACTACTTTTATAATTAATTCAAGAGTTGCATTCGCTTAAATATTTTTTGTCATCAACGATAAGTGTAAAAAGTGTAAATAAAGCCTAATTTATTATCTCTTACATTTCAGTGCAATAATTTTTACTTGTTAAGACACCACAACTACACCAGATTCCATTAATTTAATTTGTCATTTTACATAAGTCGATTCTATTTTATTGTCAACGGCGGAATAAAATACGCTTTAATTAAGATTATAGACTAAATCAATTAAATTGAATGAAAAAGTGGGAAAATTCTCATTGCAATATGTATAAAATTCTACTATTTTATTTATATATCATATAATAATATACATTATGAGCATTTCATTTGTAAACTTGAAAATTTTATACTTTTTATTTCAATTTCTTTTCATAGAGAAAAAAATAAATGTAAACTTGAAAAAATCAAATCAAATCAAACCTATGATTATACATTAGATATAAATTTATTACATGCATAAGTTATTGCATCATTAATGGTCATGAAAATAATCAACTTTGGTTTTGCCGACACATATTGATTATACTTAGATATACTTTCAAAAATTGATCCTGAACATCCAGCTAAACATACTAAAATACCAATTGTAGAAAATTCGTCATAAACTGCGTGTAAAATTGCTATACTACTAGGATCAATGTACGTTAATGCACTGAAGTCGATCACAATACAACGTAAGTTTTCGTTATTTTCTAGATACAAATCATTTTGATCCGGAGATTTCTTTTTTGCTTCCTTTTTTCTTGATTCAAATTCTTTTTGTGGATTTATGTTGACATGCTTGAAAATTTTTGATTTAAAATAATTTCTATTGGCGAAATTCAAACCTCCACGATAATGAAATATTTTGATTCCCGGTAATTCAGTAGTCTGAAAAAATCATTTATTTATTTATTACGATAGAAATTTTCATACACAAATGATTACAGAAACCAACTTACACCTCTGTATTTACTAATGTCCAAATATAACTCAGTATTTGGAATCTGACCAAGTAAACACGCATAAGATTTCATGCTTGATAATAAAATAGTTCCTATTGACGTTATTAAACCGATAAGAAGTCCAAAGTCTATACCTATTATTATGACTGTTACAAGTGTCACCATCCAGATCATACCATCTAATTTGCTCAATCGCCAAAACCCAAGGAATTGTTTTGCTTGTAACAGCATCCCCTTCAACGATACCTGAAAATATTATAATTATTTGGAGTGCAACTTTAGTCATATTATAAAAAAATTTTAGTGATGCGTCATGCATCATGCGTTATACATCAAGCGTTAAACGTTACACCCCTGGTAAGAAGGGACCAGTGGACAAGGCTCGGACCATGCTTTGGCCAATCGTCATGCCAGAGTTCCGAGCCTTGGCGCAAGCCTTGGTCAAGCCTTGGCTGAACCATTGGGTGAGTATTTGTTGGAATAATCCAACTTAAAAATACATCATTTTGTCGTTTAAATTTTTAAATAAATGTTAAAATATTATATTTCAAATATTCTTAATATTTGTAAAAATTCTACCTAAACTTTCTAATTTTGACAACTCGTCCTTCGAGCCAGGCAACCCGAGAGCCCTTTTTTTTACGACTTTGCAGCACTCGCTGGGGCCATAAACCATGGGTACAACGCAGCGCTTGATCGGGACGTCCACATCTGGAACGTCTCAACTCTCTCCTAGCTTAAGTTTTTTTTATATAAGATTTTCTTTCAGTCACAAAGAATATTCAACAATAATTTCGTTGTTTCGAACTAGAATATTCTAGACTTTTCCAATGGAAAAATACTCAGGTACAGTCGAGTCCTTTTTTTATAATTCTTTAACTACCGAATCCTGAGACCCAGGTCAACGAAGCCAGTTCCTTCCGATCCGTCTTAGTGAACAGTTCTTGGTTTTCAAATCTCACAGCATTCATATTTCTCATAAGTTGTCTCATTAATCTTATCTGTTGCGTTATCATCAACTCAGTGCTAAGTGCTTCACTCGCAAGCAGTTGTTGCAATCGGCGCGTTCCAGGTTACAATTTAATCCGGCAGATCCAAATATTTATTTTCATCGATTGGCAGTAGTTATCAGCTATCATCAGCCATCATCATTCCCGATACGCGGCAGCACGCAGCTACGAACTCGACAGTGGGGGCGCTCACTGTGAAATTTGCAGTCGAAGGGTTTGCTATTATTCATTATAATTAGTAAGGATGGGTGATATTGAAAAAAAACATCGATATCGTAACATCGATAGTTTTAGTTGTTTATTATCGAGTATCGATATATCGTGTCCAAAAAATATCGATAGAAAACATCGATACTTGAGAAAAAAATCATCGATAGTTGAAATATCGACAGATATCGCCCATTCCTAATTGAAAAAAAACATCGATATCGTAAAATCGGCAGTTTTAGTTTTTTATTATCGAGTATCGATTTATCGTGTCCAAAAAATATCAATAGAAAACATCGATACTTTAGAAAAAAAACATCGATAGTTGAAATATCGATAAATATCGCCCATCCCTAATAATTAGCAAGTTGATACGTAAATCATACATTAATTATGCACTCTCTGAGTAGATTCAAAACTACATCTATTGCTCAGCCAGCAGTTCCCATACTGCTGGTCTTACTTCCATACGACGCTCTCTTACTATCCTCATGGGAGATCGGGAGGATCATGTACGTATCTTCTCTCTCTCAGAACACTCTCAGGCCCATGACTCCCACGCAGTCATGGACACCTGAGAGCTGTCTACTCTCTCTCTCAGGTCCATGACTCCCATCGCAGGCATCGATACCTGAGAGCTGTCTACTCTCTCTCTCAGGTCCATGACTCCCATCGCAGTCATGGATACCTGAGAGCTGTCTACACTCTCTCTCAGACCCACGACTCCCATCGCAGTTTTGAATCCCTGAGAATCATTCAATCTCAGATCAATGACTCCTATCGCAGTCTCTCCTTACGCCCAATGTTTGACAATCTCATTGGGACCTAACGTGATTTACAGATTACGAGAGTTCGAGAGTTCGAGAGTACGAGTGAACGAGTCAAATAGACGTTGGAGCAGATTTGGCAACGCAGACCCGTCAGCCAAAACGCTGCGTGGATCACCTCCAGTTGCCGTATAATCACAATCCAGCATCAACTTCTCGTTCGGCCCTCTACGATTCTACCTTCATCAGCACCAGATAAATTCATCACATCTGGACTAATTGTTATTAAATAAATTACTCACAGACAAACTAAACAGTATTGATCCAAGCCTTGGGTGATGTCAATGTTCCAAGTCGTTGGAAACAAAATATCAAGCCTCGGCCGAGCCTTGGGAAACGAGAAATTGAGACTTGGCCAAGGCTTGGGAAACAAAAAATCAAGCCTCGGCCAAACCTCGGGGAGCAAAAAATCGAAGGCTCACCCAATGCTCGATCTTAAATATTATTATTTAAATCAATAAATATAATTTAAAAAAAGTTTGATCACACTTTTATCGACATTACATTGGGGTGTAATTAACTAATTACTGAATTAATGGGAAATAACGAATAAAATTATTTAGGGGCTATCCCTTGTAGGAAAAAAAATATTGACAACGAGGCCGGTCTTGACACAATACTGGGCTACCCAGGCTCGGCCTCCAAAGGTTGGTCCGACATCCGACCAACGCTTAAGTGACAAGCCTTGGTTTGCCAGTCTTGGGACAAGGTTCAGCCAATACTCAAGTGACAAGCCTTGGTTTGCCAGTCTTGGACCAAGGTTTAGCCAATACTCAATTGACAAGCCTTGGTTTGCCAATCTTGGGACAAGGTTCAGCCAATACTCAAGTGACAAACCTTGGTTCGTCAGTCTTGAACCAAGATTCAACATACATTTAATTGACAATCCTTGGCTTGTCAATCTCGGGATAAGGTTCAGCCAATACTATAACAGGGCTATGCTGCTACTCTGGTCGTACTTTTGTCAAGGGCGCCACTGGAAGTAATAACGGCCTCCCAGAGCCGGATCTCATATCATCAGGGTCGGTGTAATTTATTTAATTGTAAGAGAAGGAAGACGAAGGATAATTTATAAATAATTTAATTATTAATTTGGCAATTTTAACTTTGATTTAATAAACCTTTTGGACCTGTATGACCTTTATAAACCTTATAAACCTTTCTAACCTTATACCTTATAACTTTATTAAAACCTTATAAACCTTAGAAACCTTTTATAAACCTTCATCACTTATAACCTTATAACTTTATAAACCTTATTTCCTTATAAACCTTTTATTTATTAACCCGCAATATTTCACTTAAACCTAAATTTATTTATCAACCCGCAATATTTCACTTATTATATTAGCCAACTACCTTTGGACTTTTTACTTAACTAATAAGTTTAAAATCGCTTAACCTTTGCGAGACCTTACATTACTAATTTTTAAAATCGCTTTATCTTCGCGAGACTTAATTAACTATTTCACGCACACACTCACTCAGCCCCCTGGACTTTATTTTACACACACTGATTTTAAAATAAATTTTCCCGCCAATTTTAAATAAATTAATTAATTTGTAAAATTAAATAAATTAATTAATTTGTAAAATTAAATAAATTAATTAATTTGTAAAATTAAATAATTATTAATTAATTTATTATTAATTTGAATTCCCTTTATCATAATTGTCATCAATTCTTGTCATTTTTCACTTTTACTACTACTTATTCTACTCACTAATCCGTGACATTTTTCACTAACATCTTCACCCAAAATTCTAATACCCAAAGTTTACCCGCTAAAATTTACACCTTTTTTACTTAGCTTATTTCAGGTACCTTTTATCACAATATTTATTTTATACATTGAATTTCCTTACTTATTTATCTTCTTTAAATAATCATTGTTTATTAATTAACGTAATTTTTACTTAGTTTAATTATTATCAGTGACTGTAACCACGAGACTTTTTACACTTATTTTTATCGAGACAATTTATTTTATTATTTATTTTATTTGTTTTATTGTTTAATTTACTTATAATTAATTAATATTACCGACTAGCAATTCGTGACTAGATTCGACAGTTTCCGGTGCGTAGGTCACACGACCTACCTGGAAACTTCTAGAATATTTCCGGCTACCTGCCTGGAAATATTTCACTAATGCAATAGCTCCGGCTACCTGCCTGAAGTTAATTAATTTATTAATTTATATATTTTATTTCCGGTTAATTTCAATTTTAATTTACGAATTAATTTATCTTAGTTTACGGACAATGACTTTACGAACGATTAGACGCGACGCTACCAGACGTATGACTAAGTATTAAATAAAATTTTCCGGCTTCCTGCCTGGAATAATTTTAAATAAATACCTTTACAACAAATAAATCCTTCGCTGATCTGATTTTGTCTCGTCCTGGTCTTGGTTTGGTCTTTTCTCCGTAATTTATTGTCTCTGTCTCGTTCACTGTCGCCTTCCTCTCTCTCTCACTCTCCTTCCAAATTTCTATCTCCTTCATCTGATTAATTATACACGGCGTCTATTAGTAGCTTCTCTTCAGCTGTACTCTCTACTGGATTATGTCCGTTCGATCCGGTCGTTCCGGTCACTAATGTCGTTTCACGTTCCGGTCTCCATTTATAATTACTTACTCCCCGCATGACTTCGGGCGTCTTCGGACTTCGGTAACTCCTACTTACTTCTAATTGGGGGTAACTCTGGGTGGTATTGTCACGGGATCGACAGTCCACATAAAAGATTTTATTTTAATTTAAATTGTACGCGGTAAATTCAAATTTACCCCGTTACAATACTCAATTGACAAGCCTTGGTTTGCCAGTCTTGGGCCAAGGTTCAACAGACATTTAATTGACAAGCCTTGGTTTGCCAGTCTTGGGACAAGGTTCAGCCAACTCTCAACTGACAAGCCTTGGTTTACCAGTCTAAATAACAAATGAAACCTAAAAACCTCGGGCTTCTATGTACAGTGTAACACCCTAGTGGATCAGACACTTGCCTAGCAGCCTTAAAGGACCAGGTTCGAGACCCAGCAAATGCATAAAAAATTAGTTTCATCGATCTACCAAATTTCTCTATTGTACAAATTTATTTCAATGTGTTACCATCACGCACATGTCTACTAATTTTTATTTTTTTTTTATTTTTAATAAGCGTAGGTGATTATTTAGCTACAGTCTTGGCACAATACTGTCACTCAAGCTTGGCTCGGTGTTATCATTTCGATGCTTAGACAGACTTGGACCAAGCTTGGATTTCAAGCTTTCCCCAGAGTTAATAAATCTTTCGCCAAGCCTTGGCCAAGCTTGGGCCTATCGTTTTTTCCTTTAAGGGTTACTGGGGTTCAAACTGAAATCCTTCTGAGTACCAGGCCGGGACGCTATCCACTGTGCCGGACTCAAATACTCTAAATCTGTTTTTTTTTTTAATGATATTCCAAGTAAATAGAAGAAATTGATTAAGGGGTTAGGGGTAGTCAGGATTTTCAAAAAATCGATTTTTTTTTTTGCATTTTCGTTAAGTGTAATATCTTAAAAATATTCTCTGAAAATTTGAAGTTGATCCGATAATTATTTTTCGAGTTATTCGACAAATAACAAAGAGCGCTCGGGCACTCCAAAACGCTCGGGAGCAGGTAGCTAGCGGCAGCTGCAAGCAACCGGTTTCTCGGGTTCTATTGTCATCCATGAACTAAATTTTGATGTATGTAGTAGTACCTAAATTTATAAATACCCTACTATATATATTTACAATTTCTAGGTAGTATAAGTACTACAAATTTTTTGTTTTTCGCCACGTCACTAGTATGCCTGTAGCAGTTGCGGAGAGCAGTCGATAGTTGTGCGTTATTAAAATAAATTATTTTTGAAGTTATTTATTATGGGACGTGATACGAAAAAAGTTTCGAGAGAAGTTCGGAGATCTAAAAATATCCGTAAGTCGTATTCAAAGAAACGAAAAAATGTATTTAACCCAAAAACGGCGGAACGTGATGAAAGTGTTCGGAGTACATCGTTTAAAAAACTGAAACAAAATACTGAAAACGATGTACCCGAAAGTTGCACCACTGAATTTCGAATAATTAGTTTTATTACAGTATTCACTGCCATTTCTGCTCTTGTGAAATGTAAAAAATGTGATGGAAACACTGCATTTTAAACAGCCAGTACACGTGGGCTGGGATTTAAAATTGTAGTTTCTTGTAATAACTGTGACAATGAATATATTCCTTCGTGCTCTTTCATTGGGCATTCCTATGGAATAAATAGACGCTTCATTTTTGTGATGAGAATACTAGGGATAGGATACGAAGGTTTGTGCAAGTTTTGTGGCCTGATGGACATGCCGTCTTTTTTAGATAAAACTACGCATACAATATTATTGAAGCACATTTTAGATTGTAGTAAAACCGTTGCAGAAGCCTTGATGAAAAAAGCTGTGAATGAAGAAAAAGAAGCAAGTAGTAAAAATGAAAATGAGAATAATTTGACTGTATCGGGAGATGGAACCTGGCAAAAAAGGGGATTTACATCGTCATTTGGAGTTTCTTCTATAATTGGCTATTTTACTGGAAAGATTCTTGATATAAACATTAAAAGTGCTTATTGTAAGCTATGTGAGTATTGGAAAAATAAAAGAAATACGGTTGAGTTCGAGGAATGGTATGATTCGCATGAAAATGAGTGTAGTGCTAATCACAAGGGGTCTTCTGGGAAAATGGAGGTGGATGCGATGATTGAAATGTTTCAGCAGTCTGAAACAAAATATGGAGTTGAATATATCAACTACATTGGCGATGGTGATTCGAAAACCTATTCTGAAATTATAACAGCAGATCCTTACAAAAATACAACCGTAAATAAAAAGGAATGTATAGGCCATGTTCAAAAGCGGATGGGGACTCGACTGCGTACTCTGAAATTTAAACAAAAAGGTCTTGGTGGTAGAGGTAAGCTTACAGGAAAAGTTATAGACAAATTAACTGTGTACTATGGTTTATCTATACGTCGTCATTGCGATTCTATGGAAGATATGAAATCTGCTATTATGGCAACTTTTTACCACTACGGTTCGACTGATGAAAATCCGAATCATGATATGTGTCCAAAAGGCGAAGATTCTTGGTGCTCTTATAAGCGCGCTGAATCACGTGGAGAGCTTGATACTTATACTCAAGATTATTCTCCCTTACCTCCTGAGGTTTTAACAGCTATTAAACCGATTTACGACGATCTCAGTAATGATAATTTACTTTCAAGATGTGTAGGTGGATTCAATCAGAATAATAATGAGAGCTTCAACCAACTAGTGTGTAAAATATGCCCAAAAACCGTGAATACTAGTTATACTATCGTACAAATTGCTGCATACATAGCTACTTGTATATTTAATGAAGGTATACATTGATTATTAATGATTATGAATACCCTAGGACTTGATTGTGGGTCTAATTCCCATCGGTATGCTGAAAAAAAGGATGCTGCACGTGTGAAAGTGGCAGATCAGCGCGCCAACGACAACACTCGGGAAGGCAGAATGCTTCGTAGGCAACACCAAATTGACGTTTTGGAAACTTCCACAATGGCTGAAAATCTATTATATGGCCCAGGAATAAATGACTCTGTGTAAGTAATTAAATAATTCGTATTTCTGTACGTAAATCTAGTGTGAAACTTTAAATGTGTTTTTCTCAAAACTTTGTTTTTTGAACGGGTGACAACTGTTACTCGATAACCGCTCAGTAGATTTTAATAAAATTTATACAGCTTTCAGAATACATAATAAACTCAGGCCTGATCGAAGGATTTTTTTTTTTTCAAAAATTTCGATTTTTTAAGACCAACTGTTGATTTTTTCCTGAAAATCTAGAAAAAAAATTTCCTGAGGCCGCCATTTTGTTAATTTTTGAAAGAAAAAAAAGCTTCGATCAGGCCCAGGATTATCTATTTATAAAACTAATTTTTTTCATCCGATTGATTTTAGATGAATCTCCAAGGACTTATGACAGTCACCGCAAGGACCTTTTTTTGAAACTGGGTGAACACAGACAGCTATAACTTTGAAAATTATAAATTTTTTTTTTTCAAATTTTCGTTACTTCAAGTCAAAACATTGTTTAATAATGCCATATTATTACTTTTGTAAAATAAAATGATTTTATAGCAAAAAAAAAAAATACTTAAAATTCTCATTTTTTTGTATCTCTGACTACCCCTAACCCCTTAAGTTAAACTCTTTTGCAAATAATTTACACGAAGAAAAATTATATTTCGCATGATTATTGGATACAAAAGAAGAAAAACAAATTTTTAATAGTTTTTATCATAAAACAAACGTCATTAATATTTTTCAATTGAAAATTGATTTTTTAAAAAGTTTAACAAAAAAAATTCAAAATAACGCTCAATTATATTTACAAAAGTGATTTGCGAAAGTTCAAAAACCATTTAAAATTAAAAATTTTTTTTTATAAAATTTTGGGGGTACCCCCTTTGCCCCCCCCCCCTTCCCCTATATTTATTGATTTGTAATTTTATGATCTGATATAAATGAACAAATTAAGAGTAAGATCAAGTAGCACTACTATATTGTTTATTGAACTTTAACATTTATGTTAACTAAAGTTTTGTACATAGCAAACATAGCAATAACTAATTAAATAAAAATTATTGTATATCGAATAATTTTACTCTTAAAAAAAATTTCAACTCTTGATATTAATCGTATACTCGGTGGACCGTCATGCACTGGTCTTCTCTATATATATATATTTATATATATATATATATATATATATATATATACATGTAAAGTTACTAATTTTATTATAAAATAAAAATTTAACCTAGGCTGAAGCATTGGCCAATGGTCAGCTGCCAAGGCTCGGCTTGATAAAAATTAAACTATCGGGCCCAGCTTCGGTTGAGGTTTAGGCCAATGGTCCTTTCCCAAGGCTCCGATTAACATGGTGAAATTATTGGGCCCAGCCTCGGCCGATCCTTGGGCCAATGGTCAGCGGCCAAGGGTCGATTTAACAAAAATCAAAACATAGGGTCTGGCCCTGGCCGAGGATCGGGTCAATGGTCACTACCCAAGGCTTCGCTTAATTGAATCGAACCATTGAACTAAGCCTTGGCTTAGACTTGGGCCAATAGTCAGCTGCCAAAACTTGGCTTAACGTAATCAAACCATTGGGCCAAGCCCTGGCCGAGGCTTGAGTCAATGGTAAGCTGCCGAAGCTTGGCAAGTGACAATAGAGCCAAGGCTCGGCCTATAGTCAGCCTTGGCGATTCCTACCTGGGACATTATGTGAATATATTTGCCTGCATGTGTGTTTCTTAGTATACCAAAATAAGCAAATGTTCAATTCAGTACTTATACTACCGAATACCGCAGAGTGTAGATGGCATTGAAAAAAAAATTTATTAGAGCCAACTAAGACTTATTTGAGTCAAAGATACCGTATATTTGGACGTGGTCAAATAAATAACTGATTGTGAAAAAGACCTAATATATATTTGATGCAACTGTGGGCAACCACAGTATCTTATTGGTGGAATCATATTTATGATAAATAAAGATTCAATTTTAATAATAATAACATATAATTTATTTAATACCGTAAAATGGACGGAGGAGTGAAAGGTTTATTTAATGGGAAATTGCCTACCTAGTTAGGATTTGGCAATCTTTCATGATGTTTAAATCATATTATATGGCTCTGCCACAGTATATTATTGGTCGAATCATATTTATGATAAATAATGATTCAATTTCAATAATAATAATATATAATTTTGTTTTTTTAAATCAATCAGCGATTTAATTGCGTGCAATAAGTGATTTATTTATGCAGTATAGAAATGATCCGTTGAATTTCGTGAGCGTTAAATTCCATGAGTCCTTTATTTAATTAATTACTAAAGTCCTGATGTGGGAAATATATAAGTAATTATATATTTTTGGAGCTTGATGAGTTCTTAAATTAATTAAGTTATTGTTTTCAATTATTTTCTCGAGATGAACTCGAAATAAGTTAATTACTAAAAACACTCGTTTTTAATTTGGATTGTACGTAACGTACGATAATGGTGTCGATCTTCATGCCACGAGGCAGAAAAAATATAATACGCATGCGTCGCACTGCGCATGCGCGAGTTCAAATACTGTGACTAGTAAGCTCAATGAGTGCTGCCTGTAATTGTTGTAATTCCAACTGCGTTTGAATTCCGCAGTCGGTAACTACACAACATTCCGCTCACCATCATCAACAGAGTTGGTGATTGATGTATTCTTGAGTACATCATCTTCCGTGGTGAGCGCGCCAATGGACCAAGTGATATTCATCGTCTTCTTGACGTTCTGGTTCCACTGGTAAGAGTGTGAGCTTCGTGATCGGACGAGTGAGTGTAGAGTTCAGGGTTTTAAGTGTAGCAATCCTGGTCAACCCGTTTTTTCTAGGGTGGAGTGCGATGATACGAGCGAGAGGTCACCTGGTTGGTGGAAACCTTCCGTCAGTGAGTAGTACGTGTCCCAACTTGATTTGATGAGTTGGGCATTGCCACTTGGTGATTGCTAGCTGTCTTTAAGGATAGCTTGTAGACCAATGATTCCAGAACTGTTGAGCACATTGTTGTAGAAATTGCCGTCTGGACAATCGAGAACTGTTGGTATCGATGAGTGCAGGCTTAGGAATTCTGTTGAGCGGTCGTCCAATCAAAAAGTGATCAGGAGTAAGTGCGTCAATATCATCTGGATCTTCTGTTATTGGCTCCAATGGTCTTGAGTTCAGGATAGCTTCAATCTCCGTAAGAAAGGTCGTAAATTCTTCAAATGTGAATGAAGATTTTTCTACTGTTCGAGTGAGGTGGTTTTTGAATGATTTGTCAGCAGTTCCTACGTTCCACCCATACGTTGGTGAATTGAAATGCTAAGTAATACTGTTCACAGTGATGTGATCCAGTATTTCTCTTGACTCTTGAGTTCCTTGAGTGAATAGACGGATGAGGTCATTCTCAGCTCCTTTGAACGTTAATCCACAGTCGCTATAGAGTGCTGTGCAGACACCTTTTCGGCTGATGAATCTGCGGAGTGCTGCGATGAACCCACTAGAGCTGTAGTCGCTAACTACCTCTAGATGTACTGTTGAAGTAAAGAGACAGACAAAAACACAAATCCAGCCCTTGTATGTTTTTGCACCGCTGCGTCTCCAATTCTTACGTAAGATTGGACTAGCATAGTCGACTCCAGTAAGTGTGAATGCCGATGATGGAGTGACTCTTGATACTGGCCCATGAGTTGTTGAGCTCTATCGGCACGATGTCATGCGCATTTGATGCATTTGAGTATAACTGAGCGTACTGATTGTCTGCAGCCAATGATCCAGTTCTTTTGTCGTGTTACGTCCTGGAGTCGTATTGGCTTGTGATCTAATCAAAATATATTTAGTAATTTTATATTAATTTATTCTATTTTTAATGTAAATTAATATCTAATAATTATTTTCATGATGTAATAACATACATATATTCGTTTTTTTTCTTTTAATTTTTCAACTATTTATGTTGGAAATACTCTTATCTTCGTAAAAAATTATTATTTTTATTGCAATATGATTATATTATTATAATAATCAATTATAAAAACAATAATAATACTTGCTTTTTCTTAAGAGGATAAAAGTATTTTAAACAAATAGTTGAAAAATTAAAAAAAATGTTACGTCCGATTAATTTTTACAATTTTCAAAACAATTTTTTTTTTATTCATAAATTTTATAACATACAATGAACCACATGAACAACAAAATATCTATTAAGGAAAATCTTAGTGGGGAGAATAATGCGTGCGCCGACCAAGATAAGAAAATTTTGGGCCTGAGAAACAAAAAAAGGTCTCGCTCTCTTCTGGCTGCAATCATCAAGGTGCGAACAAGTTGTTACAAAGAAGAAAAAGAAAAAGAAAAGTGTAGTATAAATTAAACTAGTATATTAATTTGAAGCTCACCAAGTATTTACACAGGAAAACAGGTATAACAAAATGAAATCAAAATATTACATAAAAGGTAAAAGTGTTCAGTTACATGAATTATAAAATTAAAATTCAAACACGTGGCATTTATAATTAAAGAATGAAATAAATTAAAAAATGTCCAATTTAGTAATGTCCGAGTTATAAAATTAAAATTAAAACTCGTGTAATTTAAAAATCAAAATATTACATAAAATTTAAAAGTGTTCAGTTACATGAATTATAAAATTAAAATTCAATTACGTGTCATTTACAATTAAAGAATAAGATAAATTTTAAAATGTTCAATTTAGTAATGTCCGAATTATATAATTATAAAATTAAAATTTGAACATATATAATGTAAAATCCAAATAGTAAATATAATTTTTCAATTGTATAATTAGGGTCGGCTGCTAGCCACCTAATACTTTTGTTATTAATTATGAATAACTGTTTTATGAGTTGACAATATAATAGAAATTAAAATTTAAATATCGTATTATTCATTTAAAAATTTAACCTATCCTCCTTAATAAAGGATCTCTGGGGCTCCCGGTCTATAGGCTTCGGCTTGGGCCAAATACCCACAAAAACATAATTTATGTCCATTTCTGACGTGACAAATTGGCGCTCGAACAGGGACCTGAGATTGTTTTATTGAGGAGAATGGGAAAATTCGAGATTATCAGTACGGGTTTGATTCGCGTGATCAAGACAAAAGTAGCATCAGTAACTTGGATAAAGTTTAAATTGAAAAATAGAATTCTAAAATAAAATACAATAAACAAAAAAAAAAAAAAAAAAAAAAAAAAAAAAAAAAAAAAAACAGAAAATAGTCGTTCAAGGCGTGAAACGAAACATTTCAATTAAATAATTTCATTTTTTATATTGACCAAGAAATTGGTAATTCGTCAGGAATTTGTCTGGACACGTGGATTGTATTTAAAGATTACTTTGGATAAAATTTTTTCTTAAGGGGTTACATGGGTTTCGTCGGGTAAAAAAAGGCCTATTTTCAATACTTTTTTTTCTATGTAAAAAATTATTTATTTAATTCAAACTTTTTTCTGTCTTATAAATACATATTTAAAGAATATGTTACGTCCGATTAATTTTTATAATTTTCAAAAACAATTTTTTTTTATTCATAAATTTTATAATATACAATGAACCACGTAAACAACGAAATATCTATTAAGGAAAATCTTAGTGGGGAGAATAATGCGTGCGCCGACCAAGATAAGAAAATTTTGGGCCTGAGAAACAAAAAAAAAATTACTCGCTCTCGTCTGGCTGCAATCATCAAGGTGCGAACAAGTGGTCACAATGAAGAAAAAGAAAAAGAAAAGTGTAGTATAAATTAAACTAGTATATTAATTTGAAGCTCATCAAGTTCTTACACAGGAAAACAGGTATAACAAAATAAAATCAAAATATTACATAAAATGTAAAAGTGTTCAGTTACATGAATATTAAAATTACAATCCAAACACGTGTCATTTATAAGTAAAGAATGAAATAAATTTAAAATAATGTCCAATTTAGTAATGTCCAAGTTATAAAATTAAAATTACAACACGTGTAATTTAAAAATCAAAATATTACATGAAGTTTAAAATTGTTCAGTTACATGAATTATAAAATTAAAATTAAAACACGTGTATATTAAAAATCAAAATATTACATAAAATTTAAAAGTGTTTAGTTACATGAATTATAAAATTAAAATTAAAACACGTGTATATTAAAAATCAAAATATTACATAAAATTTAAAAGTGTTTAGTTACATGAATTATAAAATTAAAATTCAATTACGTGTCATTCACAATTAAAGAATAAAATCAATTTTAAAATGTTCAATTTAGTAATGTCCGAATTATATAATTATAAAATTAAAATTCGAACATATATAATGTAAAATCCAAATAGTAAATGTAATTTTTCAATTGTGTAATTAGGGTCGGCTGCTAGCCACCTAATACTTTTGTTATTAATCATGAATAACTGTTTTATGAGTTGACAATATAGTAGAAATTAAAATTCAAATATCGTATTATTAACAAAAAAATTAAACCTATCCTCCTTAATAAAAGGTCTCTGGGGTTCCCGGTCTATAGGCTTCGGCTTGGGCCAAATACCCATAAAACATTTATTTATGTCAATTTCTGACATAACAAATAATTTCTGAAATTTTCAAAAAAAAAAAATTAAAACTCCTCCATTGTGACGTCATTTCTGGTGACCCCTCGGAAAAAAGGTGCGTCCGCGTTGTCAGCATAACTCCTGACAAAATCATCTAAAATGAAAAAACAAAGATAAGTGTTTTAGTTAAGACCATAAACTCGTGCTTGAACGAAGGTAAGAAAAAAAAAGTAAAAATTGGAATTTTGGCAGACATTTTTCCAAAAAAATGAAAATTTCGGTCAAATTTGCTTGACATTTTGTTTTTTTTTAAATAGTTGTAATTGAAAAAAAAAAAATCCTTTGTCCAAGCACGAGTAAATTGTATCTCGAACACCTGTGTAAAATTTCATCAAGATCGGTTGAGTAGTTTCCGAGAACATTTGACAATCGACTTTGAAAACACGGTTCCGAGAAAAACGCGTTTAAAGTTTTGAGTAACAATAAAAGTAGAAAAAAAAATGTTTTTTGTAACTTACAGTGAATCGTCGATTCCTGGTCCATAAAGTAAAGATCCTGCAGCAGTTGCAATGTCCAGGGCATCCTTTTGCTCCTTTCGATGACGGATTCTGGCTTCGCGAGTCTCGCTCACAGATTTTTTTTCGGCTGCGCACACACGGTTTTCATCCGAAATTCGGGCATATTCGTGGGAGTTTCGGCCTAATTTTAAATCCATACCGTGCATAATCAATAATAAAGGTGATGTTCCTTCATTGAAGATATAAGCAGCGACCAATGCCGCAATATTAACAATCTTTGAACCAGCAGGAAGTATTTTTGGAGTAATTTTTCAGATCAACTGGTTGAAGCTCTCGTTGTTATTTTGTGTGAAACCACCAACACACCGTTCGAGAAGCTCATCCTTACTGAGATCATCATATAATGGTTTCATTGCAATCAAAACTTCATCTGGTAATGGAGTATACTCATGTTTAAATGATGAAAGAGTATTTGTAGCTGATGCTAGTTGCCAAGCGCACCAAGAGTCTGGACCTTTTGGGCAGTTATCGTGCTGAGGTTTTGTATCTGAAGAGCTATAGTGATAATAGGTAGCCCATATAGCCTCTTTCATTTTTTCTACTGATTCACAGTTTCTCCTTATCGCCAAACCATAGTACACAGTTAAATTGTCTATTAGTTTACTGGTCAGTTTACCTTTGCCTGAAAGAATTTTTTTTTGTGTTTTTTTACCTTTTACTATTTTTTCCTCAGTTGTTTTCTTTACTAACTCACGCAAACGGGTCCCCATTCTTTTTTGCACGTGTCCAACGCATTCTTTTTTAGTGATAACAAAATCGTCACCGTAAGGTTGGGCTTTGAGAAGACCAGAGTAGGTTTTTGAGTCCCCATCTCCTATATAATTTACGAACCTCAGTCCATATTTGACAATCGAGCGTTTAAACATTTCAATAACCTATGAGACTTCCATGTTTCCTGATGCTCCAGTGTGATTGGCGGTGCATTGATTTGTTTCAATGTGTTCTTCTTTCCATTCTTCATATTCTGCAGTATCTAATTTTTTTTTCCAGCTTTCACATAACTTACAATAAGAAGATTTCACCAACACATCCAACACTTTTCCCGAATAATATCCGATTAGTGAACTCACACCATATAGTGATGAGAAACCACGTTTCTTCCAGGTACCGTCACCAGAAACACTCACATCTGTCGTATCTTGTAAATCGTTTTCAATATTTGTAAATTGTTTTTCTTCTTCAGCAGCAGATGAGAATAGAGTCTGAGTAACTGTCTCAATACACTCATGTATTTTATCAATATAAAAATCGTATGTAGACTGGTTTAAAAATGAACTGCTTATGTCGATCAAACCGCAGAATTTCTTGCATCCGGCGAGCCCTAAGCCCAATATTCTCATAACAAAAATGAACCGGCGATTTAATTCATACATTCTTCCGATTTTTTGACAAGATAAAATATATTTTGGATCACATCGTTCACATTCTACTACGATTTTATATCCCAGACCAAATTTCGAACATTGCTTAAATTGTACTTTACCATTACACAATTGATCTTCATCTTCATCGTCAATAATGTTAGAACACCGCACAAACGATGAGAGAGTTGAGAAAACCAAGGCAAAATCTATGATTGAATATTGGAGCGTATTTTCTTCTGGCACGTGCTCTTTATCATCACCTTTTAATTTTTTTGCTGAGGTGCTCGTGAAGGAACTATCATCAGTTTCCGGATCTTTAGGATTAAAGGACTGTCTCCTTTTTCTCGGTCTATCTTTTCTACGAGCTCCAAGGGTTAACTGTTTTCTTGAAATTTTATGCATTGTTTATCAACTTCACAAGTGACACTAGATAACCACAAATAATACCACGTTTTTAATAAATTATATGATAGAAACTTGAGATAACCTCAAATGAACCTCGTTCTTCAAGAAGTAATCACCAAATAAAATATTTCAAACTAGTTTTCCTTAGGAAGTGAAAGTTATATACAACAATGACAGACAAACAATATACGAGCAGCTGCTCACTATACCTGAGGCGCGCTGACTCTTCTATACCTGACTTGGAGCGCACACCTTCCAAAGGTTGTATCTCCAAAACTATTATTCGGATCGACTTGAAAATTTAGGACAATATTCTTGAGATGTTGAAGAAATTAATGAGCAAAAAAAAAAAAAAATTGATTTTTTGAACCCACGAAACCCATGTCATCCCTTAAGTAAAAATGAACATCTCGATAAATAAAATATCTGTAAAAAATTAATTATTTTTGAACATCTCTATAAAATATAATATCAAATTAAATTTGATTATAGATATAATATTTTTTAGAGATGTTAAAAAACAGTTAATTTTTTATAGATATTTTATTTATAGAGATGTTCATTTGACATAATTTTTTTATATCCATGTTTAGTTATGCAAATGTTTGTTTTTAGAATTTTTTTTTTCATAAAAATTTTTTTTTGTTCTCTTTAAAATTACATACTTTCATTTATTCATTTATTCAATTAAAGAAAATATTTTGAATATATTTAAATGATTTTGTACTTTTATAATTACAGTTTTTCAAAATTATTCATGTTCTTATTCATTGAAATTAAATTCTATACAGTAATTTTTATGGAGGTATATCGTTATTTATAGTAATTACTTTTTATCAACTTTTTAATTTAGTTCTTTTTAATTATAAATAATTTTAAATATACACAAAAATTATTTACAAATTTTTAGATAATGACCATGTTTTTTTTTAGTGGTTTACAAATCTAGAGATTTTTTTTATTGGGGCTTTTTTTTATTCCATCATTTTACAATTCATATTTTAATTTTACATTTAATTAACATAAATATATTTTGAAATATTGAATCTTCTTCTTACAATTTATTGTTTTTTAAATTTTTACATTTAGTAGAAAACTATTTATATACAGTTTTATTTTCAGAGATTTCTTTTTTCCCAATGTTATACTATCCGACAAGATCTAATGGCCACTATATATATATATATATATATATATATATATATATATATATATATATATATTTGTATTAATTTATTTATTTATTTAGACCGACTTAATTATTAAAAAAGTTTCACTTCTATTGTGATCTTATGTCTGTGAGACTCACTCGTTTTTTTATTTTTAAATTAAAAAAAAAATTTTTTTTCAAGCCGAGTAAATTGATATCTTGATTTAAAAATCGCGCCATTCTCGAAACAAGTCGGTAATGTCTTAAACCTACATTTTGCCTATCTTAATCCAATAGCAAGAAATTCTTAAGCGAAATATGTCAGAACTTTATTTCAAAACAAAAAAGGCTTCATCGAAGAATAAAATTTTCAAACGAAGAATTTTTTTTCTTTATCCGAGAATTTCAATTTTTTGGTTCAAAGACTTATTTCTTGAATTAAAACAATTAAAAATTTTGATACAAGAACCACATTTTGAAGAAAAAATTTTTCTTGAATCAAGATAGTTTTTCTATCAGTGTATATATTAGGGTGTGTCAAAAAAAATGATATTTTTTTTTTTTAGGTCTCATAGTCTCAAAAGTTTCTTTCAGACCTAAAAAAAATCCTCCTAAAAAATCAGTTCGATAAGGTTAAAGACCCAATAGCGGAACGAGACCCAGTATCGGAACGATTTCAAGATTATTATAATATATCTTATTGAGTACAATACGGAATTTTAAGAAGTTTTATTTTTTCGAAATCTCAATGTTTTTGGTCAGAAATAGATTATAAGTAAAACTTATAAGTCCATCAATAATTAATCAGTTTAAGATCCAATAATTCTAAATAAATTATATATAAGAGGAATAAGGATCAAATAAACATCAATACACCTACAGTATTTGGATACGCAACGTTTCGCTATATTTTATAGCTTCTTCAGGCTCTGTACAACATAATAACATATATCATTATTACAAGACTTACATTAAGTACATAAAATCTAGATAAAAAAATTTTTTATACCTCCAATACACGTTTTCGTATTGTGTCATAATCATTCCAGCCTTGCATACATATATATTTAGTCATGTTGTACACGTTACGCTATACAACATAATCTTAATTATTTTTATTACCTAATTCAATACTAAAAATTAGAATAAAAGAACAGAAGTCACTTGAGTTACAGGTTATCAACACTCATGTGAGTACACGTCAAACGGTCAGACACCATGACATGTAAATATATCTCAAGTGCCATCTATCTTTTTCATTTTAACTCACATTTATGTACCGACCGATGTTATGTTCCCGACTTATTCTGACTAGTGATTCGAGTGGAAAAATATCCTGTTATTAACCGGTAAGTTATTTGACTATTTAACCGGTAAAATATTAATTTAAATGATAAATATCTACTTGTGTCGAATGTGCATGCCGTGGATTCGAACCTGGGTCGATGAATCTCAAATTCTTCTGTTCAGCCAACTATGCTATAACAGACCTTTACAGACAGGGTCGTATTTCAATACTAAAGCTGCATTTGACAAGATCCGCGAATAACTTTGACCAATGTTTATTGGCGTAATAATTAATTTTTTATCATTTATCATTTTTAACTATTTATTTATTAACTCAATAATATTGAAAGATAATAGATAATTGCTAATGATTTTTAGCGTACATTATACACATCTTCAATCGCACATCAACGCCACCCACGGAACAAAATTAACTACTTTGGTTATTTATCCGGTAAATAACCTGCTGAAAATTGGTAAAATAAGTAAAATATTTATTTTACCGGTAAATTCTCTTCCCTAATTTTGACGCTTATTCTAAATTTTAATAAATATATTGCGGAATAAATATTACAAATTGAATCTAAAAATATTTTTGTTAATTTTCAATCCTCGAGAGTTAATAAATAAGTAAATATTAATCTACGGCGAATAAATCACTAAATTTTTTATAGAAAATAGTGAAACATCAGCCACTCTCGTATACTAGCTCATATTGTGTGTACTTTGTATCAATTTATGACGGAGTATAAGATGTTCATATACATTACTTAGACCTATGGTGTCCGTTTTTAAGTTCACCGAATTGTTGCACCGTATGTGAATCATCTCGCTGATATTTCTCTTGTTCTGTACCGGTTCTATGTCTAAAATTGCCACCTCATCAAATTTGAAGTTATGTCCAGTCTCAAAGTGATGTTTTGCTAGCGCTGTATGATCTTTTTTGAGGATATTGATATCCTCTAACAATCGTATTTATGTTGATAAATGCGCTTTTCAAATAGTTGTTTTGTCTGTCCCACGTAACACATATCACAGCTACAGGGAATTTTGTAGACTAATTCCGATAACTTCATCTTCTCCGTGCGAAATTTTAGTTTGGACTACACCGATGCAATTTTGTATAAATTGTAAAACACAGGTCTACAATGGTGTCCATAAACAGAGTTCTGATTTTAGCAGCTATACTCCTTATAAAGGGGAACTTGAATCGACTGATGTGATCATTATTGTGTCTCAATCGAGCATTGTTGTTTTTAATGACATTAAACTTATCAAAGCACTGCTTCACGAAGGAAGTAGGGTCGTTATTGTTTTTTAGAACGAGACGGACTCTTGTCTTGTTTGTCTCATGGAAATCTTCATGACTCAGGGTAATGGCTCGATGAATCAATCCTAAAACTATGCCCATTTTTTGGGAAGTTGGATGATTTGAGTTATAGTTCAATAAACGACCTGAACTCGTTGATTTAGTAAACCAGTTGGTACGAAGAGTTCCATCATTCTGCCTTATCAACAAGACGTCTAAAAAAGAGAGTTGTCCATATTTCTCCTTCTCCATCGTAAATTGGATCTTCGGATGTTCTGCGTCAAACTCTGTTAACAAACTCTGTCAATCTGTGACTCTGGGACCGCTAGACATGTATCATCTACATATAAAAACAGGGATGGTATCTGAAACGGTAGTCTGTTTACTACACGTTTCAAAATATAGTACATGACCACGTTCGCAATCGCAGGACTCGCAGGATTTCCCATGCTAGTGCCTTCTATCTGTTGGAAATATGTTCCTTGGAAGCAGAAATAGCTCGTCTCACAACAGACCATGATCACATCAATTAAACGTCCTTTAGGAATCTTAATAAGCTCTTCATTTCATTCCAATTTTCTTCAATTATTTCCACTACTAGAGATTTTGGTACGTTCGTGAACGATGACACCTACGTCAAGTGAGACTAAGACATAGTCATTTGGTAACTTTATATCCTTGATGGCTCCCACAAAGTCGAACGAGTTATTTACATTGAACTCAAATGTTTTTATTATATATGGCAGAGAGACTCAAAAATTAGTGAAAGAATGGTCGAACTTAACGCTTAAAATAGCATCATTCAGGAACAGGAGAATATTTTTATTACAGTGCAACCCTGTGGAAAAGCTCTCATAAATTCTGATAAGATATTGAATATTTTTTATAAGAATCTATGAGCTTCGAAAATATCTATGAGATTTAAAAAAATTCTCACATGAATTCTTATGAGAATCTATGAGTCAAAGCTTTTAATGTTTTCCAATCATGATTTCCGTACTAGATTTTTAAAAGTGTGAGTAAGATTTTTCAATTTATGAAATTTTGCGACTCGAATTCCGCCAACGATTATAAAATTGAATAAGTACTTTCACTTCTATAAGATTGTTACAGTTTATTCTAATGTATCTTCAATAAGTATTGATCAAGCGAATTCCGATGTTATAATACTTACAAAATCTCAATAAGATTATTTTTTTATACGAAATTTTTAGAATTTATAAGTTTTAATAAAAGTTATCCTAGGAGGTAATATCTTATTGAATATCATAAAATATTTATCATATTTTATGAGAAAATATTTAACGAGTATTTCTTAGAAATTTTATGAGACTGAATCAGGAATCACATGGACAAATGCAAATCTTTTTCTCATAAAAATTTTGTGAGAATTAGTAAGAAAATCTATAATCGAATTAACTTGTAAAAACTTAAAAAATTTAATTTTAATTTAAAAGCTATGTGATTTATGAGTTTTTGTAAGTTTTAGTTATAAGGCTATTACTTATAAAATATTATGGAGTACTTATGAGATTTTGCAAATAATTTCCATTCTCATAAAATATTAATTTTATCAGATTCATTCAAAAATAATTGCTTAACTTTATTTTTTTTTATAAGAATTTACACCAAAAATACTAATATAATCACTTTTTCTTGTACTTCGAATATTTTAACTGTTCGGAGATATGGAGAAGGGGAAAGTCACCGGTGCTAGGCAGCAGCAGCGGGAGTAGTTCGATGCTCGCCACGAGATCGCGCCTACGATTTGTAGTGTCCCTGTTAAGACATTTATTTCAGAAGTGTTATATTCCAAATTTCAATACGATTTTGTTCGAGTACCCTTCTGTCATTTGACAGAGCGACAAGTACCTTTTTGGATTGTACTATAGTATATCCTATAATACATCATGACTTTAATATTTAATATTAATGTTTACTTGAGTATGTTACGTTCTGGCTCTAATTAAATTTACATAAAAATTTTAGAAAATTTTTTTTTTGAAGTCTCGAATTATTTATTCGCCACGGTGGGCGAATAAACGGTTCGACACTTCTTAGAATCATAAATAAATAATAAATTAATAAATCGTTACTTTGTTGGCGATATTATTTTTATTCATCACCAACAATGTAACGGAAATCTCTTGCGATAAGAGAATCGCCGTGGCTCGCGGATAGTCTAAACAGATGACGACGCATGAGACCCGGGCCACGACGATTCTCTCATAGGAAACCTGAGATGCAACGTTAACACTTTGACGAATGTACTTAGTCGAGGAGCTGAAGAATCAGGGCAGTCGATCGCGAGATCTCAAAGAGCACGAAACTCTGTACAATTGACTGACTGATTTTTCTGTCTCCACCGGTTTAAAGGAATAAAACCTAAAATTTAACCTTTACATAAATCTTTCGTCTAAGAACCTTAAAGGGGCGAGCGCTTACTAGATGTTCTACCCTTCCTTTGCTCAGAGCGCTAATCAGCAGTTCGGGCTCCTTCACCACCTATCATAACAACCTTTATGCCTCGAGGCCGACGAAGCAGGAGATCAGGACGTACTGTACAGCTCGGTCGCGTAATTCAAGGCGTTATCGCGGACCTTACACAAGGTCGACCGAGAATAAGATCTGAGGAAGTCCTTATCGAGCCGGTAACGCTAGTAATACCGCGAGTGGTCGCCAACAATTCGATTGAGATATCAAAATCATGTGTAGTTGAGCCTCCGAGCTCGTGTGTTGTTGAGCCGTCGAGCTCATGTGTTGTTGAGCCTTCAGGTTCTGGCGGTTTGATCGACCAGTTACAATCACTTGTCCTCACGGAGGAGTCGAATCTCCAGAGTTCAGCCTGTTCGACCTCAGACGAGGCACCGAAGGAAAACCCGGTCTTCTGGAGTGGCATCAGCGAGGGTTGGCAGTTGGTTTCTGTGGACGTTCCATCCGTCCATCCACTCAGCGGAAGCATCCCATTCCACGACCCACGGTACGGGTACTATTCTGAGGCCTATTTTAAAGCCACCGGCAGAGACGCATACGCACAGGCGGAGGAGAAGAAGTTACTCAAGAAAGGGATTATTTGGGCCGACTTATGGGGCCCATGATCTCCACCATGGTAAGTGACTAAACTTTTTGCATAAAATAAAGGAAGGTCAACAGCTGACGCACCTGGGGTCTATCGACACCCTAACGACGTCAACCTGGTCCAATAAAAAATTATTCTGTCTGATAATAGATAAGCCAGAATGTAACAAGTAATTTTTGATGAATAAATAAACTGACTCAATTGCATAGATTTTTCGGGAATAGATTGCTGAGGATTTTCCGCGTAATTACTCATAAAAATATTCTTGAGTATAAATAATAAAAACTTTTTGAATTCATGCTAAAAAATTCAATAATTTAGCATATAAACCTTAATCATTGCTTGAGAAACTGTAACTTAATTAATTTCATAAATTTTTTCGTTACTATATGGAAAATTACTGTACTCACATTGATTAATCGGTATCAAATCTTATATAATCACTTCAGAAATCGTCTCATACAATCTTATTCATTTTCAAAATCTACGCAATTGTAAACTTTACATTTTTCGAAATTTTATAAATACTTATAATCACAAAATTACAGCTTCTGTTTCTTATAGATTCTGATCATTTGAATGAGAATTTAAAAAAAAAAATTTTTTTGATGCACCATCTATGAGAAAATAATTGTATAAGAATTTTTGAGATTTTTCGCGGACAAATACTGATCGTTTTCTCATAGCCAATTTTTTTTATGAGATTTTATAAGCCCTTTTCCACAGGGAAGAATAATAAGGTTTTTCCGAAACACATCTCCAACAACATCAAGTGTGTGTACTCTCTACAGGTGGACTCTCACCCGTTCTCAAAACATGTGGACAGAATTATAAATAATTTTAAAGAAGATATCATGAAAATAGAAATTAAGATCACATGTTGAAGAATTAAGAAGTTAGAACTGAGATTGACAGAAATTAAAAACGATTTAAGGCTAGCTTTACCACATGTCGTATATACGACAATTTTTTTTTTAACTTTATGAGCATGATAAAATAATAATTTCTTGCATAAAAATAGATATTATATAGAAGATTGAAAATTACAATTAGAAGAAAAAAATAGAGTTAATCAGAATTTAATTTCCTATAAGGGTATGAAATTCAAAATTGGAAAAAAAAAATTTTTCTTCGATTTTTCCTCAAAAAACGAAAAAAAAAAATTTTTTATATGTATTTTAAATGGGAAAATGAGCATGTAAACGGCCAGCTCAATTTTCGAGATATCGAACTGATTTTTCAGGAGGATTTTTTTTAGGTCCGAAAGAAACTTTTGAGACTATGAGACCTAAAAGAAAAAAATCATTTTTTTTTGACACACTGATAGAAATTTTATATTGACTCAAGAAATATTTTCTTGAGCCAAGAATTTATTTCTGAAGAAAACCAATTGTCTTGCTTCAAGAAATTCTTGTCTTGATTTAGATTTTCTTGGCTCTAAAGATTTTGTATCTTTGATGGATAACTCTCGTGTCTTGACCCGAAACTATATTATCTTCAATCGATACTATTGAATTTTTCAAGCAAGACCACTTCCCTGATAGCCAGACATTGCTCTACAAATGTTGTAGAGCAACACTTTCGGCTAACTTAACGAGAAAGTTTGTGGCAAACCTTGGCTGTATGATACTTTCCTTTAAGTTGGCTTCAGAATACGGCAGTAGCTTGAATATAACTTGTCAGAAAAACTTGTTGTGAATTTAAAGTGAAACTTTCAATCAACTTAACGTCATTGTCTGACGTTAATACTTGTAGTCAAATTAAATAGAAAGTTGCAGACAATTTACTGTCAACTTAAAGGTAACTGTTTGCTCTCCAACACTTACCTTTAAGTTACCTTTAAAATACGGCAGTAGCTTGTAGTTAACTTATGGTTAGGGTGGCTATCAGGGTTGTCTCTTCAACTAAAAATGTCGTATTATTATTTTAAGAACTTTAAATTTTTGGTTCAAGTAATAATTCTTTGATGGAAGATGTTTTTAAAGTAATGAAAAAAAAAATTTTTTTAAAAATAAATTTCTACTTTAACATATCTGAAGTAAATGAATGTAGTCCTAAAAAATCACTTTAAAATTTTTTATTTTTAAAATAAAAAAAAAATTTTTTTTCAAGCTGAGTAAATTGATATCTTGATTTAAAAATCGCGCCATTCTCGAAACAAGTCGGTAATGTCTTAAACCTACATTTTGCCTATCTTAATCCAAGAGCAAGAAATTCTTAAGCGAAATATGTCAGAATTTTGTTTCAAAACAAAAAAGGCTTCATCGAAGAATAAAATTCTCAAACGAAGAATTTTTTTTCTTTATCCGAGAATTTTTTTTTTTGGTTCAAAGACTTATTTCTTGAATTAAAACAATTAAAAATTTTGAAACAAGAACCACATTTTGAAGAAAAAATTTTTCTTGAATCAAGATAGTTTTTCTATCAGTGCACACCCTAATATATATATATATATACGCGTGTGTGTGTGTGTGTGTGTGGTTCGGTTTCACTCCGCAAGATGGCATTTACAACTCGCGCCTCTTGCAATACCTCGTCCCTATGCCTGTTTCAATATATAATATTTTCCAACATGTTACTTCCAACACGGCGTCTTAGGTGGGATATACGATAGACACACCTAACTGAGGAATCTCAGCAATCGTATACTTAGACGAAACGCCTGTCACCTCACAAATACCTTTTTCCACCTCTCCTCTTCTTATCATCGTTCGCAACGTTTTACTTTTTGGTATTTGGCGACTTAGGCAGTGATTATTGCAATCTATTCCTAAAGTATCGTTGCCAAATATATGTATATACATATATATTGTCATCACGATTACGCCTACAATTCTTATCGGATCCTAATGAAATTTCCTACACTTATTCTACAGACAATTATTACGGTTAAGTTCGAAGAAAGGCTAAATCGGTCGATTAGTTTAGAAGTTATAGCTGTTTGAAATTTTCACGATTTTTCGAAAAAATCTATTTTTATTCACTGTTAAAGTTCATATAACTTCAAAACTAAAACTGATAGACAATTTCCGTAAAAAGTATCTTGAAGCTTCCGTAATAAGCTTTATCAGGAGACCCGGTAGTATTTCGCGCCAAGTACACGTTCAAATCAAACACATGTACATGTGTGAAGTGTCATGGCGCGAGCCTACCGTGTCTATACCGTAAACAGAACGCTATTTAGCTCCAATTTATCAAAACTTTTTAAAAAAAAATAATTTCTGGAAAATTCCTTTTTCAGTCGAAAGATGATTGATTGTTCGTCATAAAATTATGAAACTTGTCACGATAATTTAATATCGCGGCAGTCTCGCATCAGGTCGGTGGGCAACAGAGGGCAGCACACGCTGCTCACACGTCTCATCCGATATTTTGTTATTATAATTATTTCGTTTATATATAAGCTTTTGTTTTAATTATTGTGTTAATAATACTTTATTGATTTCTTAGGTATAAATTGTATTTGAATCAGGAGATTTCACTGATTAATTTGAGCATATGTTTGAATTTTGTAACGCTGGGAGAAATAATTGCGCATTTGATTCATGTGCTTGTGATTATTATTAATGCTTGACGCCTGCACGTCAACGCAACAGTTGGCATTAGTAGATTTATTTATTATAAATAAATCTACTAGTTTGGTGACTAAATCATTGATTGATTTATTTGTAAATCATATTAATAATTAATTATGAAAGGGACAATTGGTCATTTAGCGTCGGGAACTGGATAAATTACACGGCCAAAGTTATGTATTATGTTGGTGGTACTGTAAAGAAATAACATGCGACAAATATACATCTCCACTGGTTGAAGTGAGATCTATGACAAAATGGCGCCGGCCGAAGTGCCGGCATGAAATTCACGTGCTGCCGTGGTCAGACGTGGGTTAGTCTCTGTAAGAGTAGCGTGTGTGCTTCTGTTGCATTTGTATAATTATAAATTTGACGCCATTTGGTATTTTGAGTAGATAATATAAATCCATTGGCATTATTCGAGTATTTTGACAAAAAGCATAAAGGAAAATACATTTACCGTATTAACGTGCAACCAAGGGAGTTGATTAATTACGTAAACTGTAAGTACTTTTTGGCTAATACATTGGCGTGTAATTTTGTTCCCGCGTTGGTGGCCATTTGTCTATCGCATAAGAGTAAAAGAGATGGTCGATTCTGAGTGTTAATAATTTTCATAGGTATATGATGAAGTGTGTAATTATTGAGCTCAGAATATCAATGCAATAATTACAGTTGTTATTATTATTATTATTATTTATTGGTTAAATAATATGTTCAATAGTTGAATTATTTAATGGTGGTTTCTAATACTTGAGTATTATTAGTAGTATTAGTATTAGTTTGTTATACACGGGAACGGTGCGATGGATATAATTGCTGACCGATTCCACGACTTCTATCTCTTTACTTGCACTGAGCGTCGAGTGCGACTGAGTTATAATTATTATTATTTTGCGATTATTATTTACAAGTATTATATTATTATTTTGCGACGATTATTTACAAATACCGAATTATTAGTTTGTGATTATTATGATTTACACTTATCACCTTATTATTTCGTGATGATTATTACTTACAAGGATTTATAAATATTACGTGTGTGTGATATATTATTATTTACCAATTATTATATTGTTTATATTAATTTAAATATAGTTAAAGGCAAATGGTCAGCAACTCGGTATTATTTTAAATTTATTATTTTAATTACTGCTATCTTTTTCTTGCTTTCCTATTCCTAACCCTGAAATTGCTATCCTGTATTTCATTTATTTTTCATTTTTATTTTTCTCCGTGATATTTTATTCTATTGGAATTTTGAATTTGTTCGTGGGGCACACGAACTGGCGCCCAACTAGGATTTCTAACCCAGCCTGAGCAGAGCTGTGGGTCTAGGGAGATTCGGGATATCTCCAGGTGGGACTTTTGTTTTGCTATTATTTTATTTTCAGTTTTTCCACCAACGGAGGGCCATAACGGCTATTGAGCACTACCCACACTCCGCCGTGGGACGTGTGAAATAGAAGCGAACGTTATAAACTTTACCCATTTTAGTTATGGGATCTAATTTAAATCATTAAATTGGGCCAGCATATACTATAGCACCCCCATTTCTAATCCTTTTACAAATTTTTTCATGCGTAAAGGGCACTGCCAGAGAATAAAAAGTTATAAGAAATGCCATGATTCAATAAATAATATAATTTTTCTAGAGCAATGATTAATTTTTTCGCCACTAGCGGAGCTTCAGTCTGTATTTTTTACTATAGTTTCATATGAAGTTTACCCTGATAGCCACCGTTACCGCAAGTTAACTTGAAGCTACGGCCGTATTCTGAAGCCAACTCAAAGGAGTGTTGGAGAGCAAACCGTCACGGTCAAGTTGACAGTAATTTTTCTGTAACTTGAAAATTCAATTTGACTACAAGTGTTTTTGTCAGATAATGATGCCAAGTTTATCGAAAGTTTTACTTAAAATTAACGGCAAGTTTTTCTGTCAAATTACATTCAGATGACGGCAATTGATTTGCATCAACTTGCGCGCAAGTATTATCCAGCCAAGGCTTACTAGAAACTTGTCGTTGAGCCAAAAATGTTTCACTGCAGAACTTGCTGAGCATACTGTGGCTGTCAGGGTTAGAAAAAAATTAAAACAATCGATACTTAAATTATCGATATCAGGATACGATGAAGCAATCGATTGTAAGTCTCTAATAGCCACTTTAGCTTGAAATTGACGGTAATTTGATGTTGAAATTTCCTGAAATTCACTGCCCGAATTTGCCGACAATTTGATAGCAAAAGTTGAAAATAAAAATTTGTGGTCAATTTTTCTTCAATTTAGAGGTAACTTTTTACGAAAAAAAAAAATGAGTGTGAATGTAACAGACAGCAGACAAATTTAAAATTATAAATAAATAGAGTAAATAATTAAAAAAAAAATATTTATAAAAAATGCACTTACCGATTTCAAAAGTTTTTAAATGCGCATTTTTTTTAAATTTTATTTTGCTAATTATTTACTGTATTGATTAATAATTTAAAATTTTAATGATGTCTGTTACATTCACACTCATATAAAAAAGTCAGTAATGTTTATACTTACCATTTCAGAAGGTAAGCAAATTAATATATAAAATTGTCTATAATTTCACGGTAAAAAAACGCTTCACAATTTTTCAAGTGAAATTAACAATAAATTAAAATTAAATTTGCTTAAAAGTTAACTACAGCTTTTTTCTAGTCAACTTTTGAATTGAATTTGCATTCTAATTCGGGCACTAAATTTACATCAAATATAATAGCAAGTTGCATACAAATTGTCGTTAAAAATGGAAAAGTCCGAAGCTGACGGAAATTTAAAGAAAAATTCAAGGAAACTTTCGCTAAAGCAAACTGTGCTATTAGGGTGTATAAGGCAGGTATACAACTAAGCCATAAGTGACTCTACCAAAAATAAAACGCCTACCTATCACGGAAAAAAATAAATAGAACTGGCTTCTATGTCAGATAGTAGTCAGTGCCATCTGTAGAAAAAAAATAGAGATAGCAGTGAGTCGTATCTACGTAGTACTGGCTACTCTCTATATTGTATTCAGCGCCATGTCAGATGTTACTCACTACTATCTTACATATTACAATCTTACATCTTACAATTACATGTTACCCAGTTCTATGTACATAGTAGCCAGTCGTATGTCGGTTACATGGAGATTTTAGAACTTTTCTAAAGTCTCCATGGTTAGATAGCAATGGTTACTTTAAACATATTACCCACTGCTATCTGCAGATAGCGCCTGCGTCTATGTTGACATATTACTGGTTATTGTGTAACGTAGTAGTGACTTCTATGTAAGATAGTAATGTGTACCATCCTGATCTGAGATATTTTTTCCCGTTACGACTTGAATAATTTTTTTTAGAAATGGCGCTAGTATCTATTATTGACAACGAAAAAATGAACCCTGATAACCAAGTTGGCAAGAAACTGACGAGAAACTTGCAGCCGCAACTAGACACCAAATTGGCCTTCAACAGTTGGTCCCTCCAAAGTTGATAGACATTTTCAAAGAAAGTTGGTGGCAAAAGTTGGAAATCCAATAAGTTGACGGTCACTTTCTGAGAAAGTTGGTGGCAAAAGTTGGCAATCATAAGTTGACGGTAAGTTTCCTTTCAATTTTCTCAGAAAGTTAGCAGTAACTTGTAGCCAAAAGTTGCAAAAACTAAAGTTGTCGACAACTTGACGTCAAGTTGGTCGAAAACTAATGAATAACCAACTTTTTCACGGTCAACTCGTGCTATCAGGGAAATTATTATCATAACTAAATCTATTATTACTTATTCAACTACGCATACGTATTTAAATATATAATTATATCATATGAGTTAGTTAATTAATGAACAATTAAATTTTTAATTTTATTTTAAAAAACAAATTTTTTTCATTTATGATAATCAAGTTATTATAATTATTACTATTATTATTATTTTTTTTCATGGCTGATCAGGCATGATTGTGCTTTTTCATGCATGATCACGCATGCTCATGGCTGGCTAATATTCAGGTATTATCAGGCCTGAGCAAGCACAATCCCTCAAATTATTAAAAAAAATATATATAAATAATGATAAGTCAATTTGAAATTAACTTATTTTGTGAGTATTATTGTGTAGTTAATGTTTTCTGGTTGAAAAGTACTTTTGAAATTTTACCCGCGACGGGTCTCGAACCCACGACCGTCATGTTAGGAAGCACGTCCGCTGTCCACTAGGCTGAACTATCTTATTCAGTTTACGACGATTTTTAACATCTTTTGAAACCTTAGGGTTGTAAAAAATAAAATATTATTTGAACTCGATCTTGATTTGTTCATTAAATCTTTTTTGAATAATAAATGAAAAGAATTGTAGTTATCAATTACAAGCAAATTTAAGAATTACATTAATCTTAATTATTAATTTAAAAAAAAAGCAATTATATTGAGTGCCATTATCAACTTGGCGAGAATTTATTATTTCAATTCTTTAATTAATTCAAAAAAAAAATTTTTAATTAAATTCAGTTAAATTATTTTTCGGAAAAAAAAGATTGGTTTTCGTTATTAATTGATCCAAAAATTATAAATTAAATATATTTTGATTATCGATTTAAAAAATGATAATTTTAACTACTATCGTCAAAATAAAAGTAAATGTTTAATTATTTGAAGTTTTTCATAAAAAATATATGATTATCCTTAATTAAAAACCTCAATCAAATCCGATTGAAGCTCGACCGGATTTTAATCGAATTCAATAAGTTCTGTTACGTTTTCGTTGCACGATGTTGATGTTCAGCTCAGCTAGTTTTGTAGTATTTCTAGGTATTGGGTTCTCGACAGCAAAATCAACTCACGGTGACCCGAAATAACTGGTGTTGTATTAAGATATAACAATAACTTTATTCACAAATGATAGTTATAGATTTTAGAAGTTGAAAGTATACACTTATGATACAAATTAATTATGTCCAGTAGTCAAACTAACGGAAGGTATGATTATGGACTTGACAATGAAATTAACGAGTGTTAAGAGCTGTCTTAATAAAAGTATTGAGAGTAAAAGTTGTGTGTCAAAAGGTTTTTTTACTCTTGCTCACTGAGCAAGGGTTTTTATAAAGTATTCTAATCACCAAAAATAGTGGGATGAGAATTGTTAAGTGGGGTTAAATTGTTGATCAGAGTTCACTCTCATTGGTCATTGAACTCGTCATTGCTTATCAGCGCGAGGCGATTGGGCATAAGATCCATGCGTCGAGCGCGAGAAGGGATTTAATCCTCGGCTGATGTAAATTTCTGAGAAAAGTTATTTATTTGAAAGTCAAAGTCCATTTTCATATCATCTGCGTTTGTTACAAATTATTACTAATAGTTTATACAGCTGTGTTTTAAAATGATTAAATTATCTTCAGTTGAATATACTTTAAGATTAAAATGAAAAATGTTCTCATACGTGGGATTAGGTACATCCGGTGATTAGTTTATTATTTGGTTATTGATTTGAAAAATATACTTATATTAAAGATATTCTTATAATATACAATTCAAATGATAGAATATACTCTTACGTTAATTACGTTATTATAATTATCTACTTGAGGTACTCTAATTGTTGGTAATTAGGGTGCCTTATTTTGGGAATAGACTATAGGTCGGTAAAATAATCTAGTGAGCTGAGAACGGGCCCTGCTTGACAGCCAGGATATAACACGCCCCGCCCCGTTGGACGAGCGCCCCGCTCGTTATTTTTTTAAAACATAATAGGTCTTACCGACGTAAGGTCTATTTCCTTACAAATGTATGATACTTAAACTATATAATATGTTTGTAACCAGATGCCTTTTTCTTACATTTACTTCATTGTTTTATATTTTGTTACATAAATTTTGCTTAATTATTCGTTACATAGTTTAGCTTACATTTTACTTAAACCTAATTTACAAAATTAATTCATAAATTCATGTTTTTTTTTTTTTGTATTTTCACTCTTGTTTATCAATATATATATATATATATATATATATATATTAGGGTGGCGCAAAAAAACCGACTATTTTTTTTTTTTCGATCTCGCATGAAAATTTGTTGGTTTACGATGTTTTAAGAAGCCTCTCCAAAAATCAGCTCGATAAAAAATTTTTAAGAGGTCGCTCACGAATTTTGAAAATATCAAAAATTATTGAAATTCGGATTTTTGATTTCAAATTTTTTTTTTTTTTTGTGGCAGCAATAATTTATATTTGTAAAATCATGACTACGCTGAAAATTTAAACCCAAAATTCAAATATTTAAACCTCGCCCAAGAATTTTGAATGTTTGCGAGTGCTATCTTCTGGACGTTTTCGAGCGACCCTTGAATATTAATAATAAAGCTTCTCGATTTTTTCACCATCAATTTACATGACAATGAATGAAAATATAACCCGAGAAATAGAAATAATAAGTTTTTTACATACTTATTTATTTTTTAATTCAATTTGTAGATTTTTTCGCTTATTCAAAACTTACCAAATTTTATTGTTAAAGACTGTCCTGTATATTTTTGGTTCTGCAAAAGTTATATTTTACTGAAATGACAATAATTGAGTTATAAAAAAATACAAAAACTAATTCAAACTATTAGTTTCATATTATCAGTTAATATTCAAAATTCTTGAGCGCCGTTTAAATATTTGAATTTTGGGCTGAAATTTCCAGCATAGTCATGATTTTACAAATATAAACTATTGCTGCCACGAGAAAAAAAAAATTTTGAAATCAAAAATCCGAATTTCATTCATTTTTGATATTTTTAAAATTCTTGAGCGACCTCTTAAAAATTTTTTATCGAGCTGATTTTTGGAGAGGCTTCTTAAAACATCGTAAACAAACAAATTTTCATGCGAGATCGAAAAAAAAAAAATAGTCGATTTTTTTGCGCCACCCTAATATATATATATATATATATATATATATATATATATATATATATATATATATATATATATATATATATATATGTACATTTACGATTTTGGTGTATTTTTTTTTCTAAAAAAAAATATTTTTAAGGATAAGTTTGTTGATACCATTAGAGGTTTTTTTTTTCTCTAGAGAGAAAAAGAATTATTTTTTTATAATATATCTTTGACATTGTTATTCGATTTTTTTCTTTTATCTATATATTATATTCATATATATTTTTCATGCTTGAAATTCGTGTGTTAGGTAAAGTCCTTCGCCTACCTAAGGTAAAAGAAGGTAGTATAGACAAATGTATGAAACGAAAAGCGAAAGAACTTATTTATATGCTATTTTTGCTCTATCGCAGTGAACTATTTTCCGTTTCCCAGGTTTATACTCTATTTCTATATCATTCTTATCTGCAAGTACGTCAGTAATTTTAAATGGGCCTAAATAATTGTCGTCAAATTTACCGGTTTTTTGATTTTTAATTAAATAGATTTCTTGACCAATAGTAAATTTCACGGGATTAATTTTTCGATCATAATATTTCTTTGATTTTTCTTTAGCTTTTTCTAAGTTTTCTTTTGCTTGTCTTTTTGTTTCAAAAAGTCTAAGTGTTAAATTTTGAACGTGATCATCATACGTGAGAATTTCATCAAGATAAGGAAATTCCGAAGGCATATGGGCTTGTTTTCCGTAGACCAACTGATAAGGGCTGAACTTAGTTCCTTCATGTACACTAGTATTATATGCAAAAACTGCAAAAGGAAGCCATTTATCCCAATCTTTATTATTTGTATAATGTTTAATGAAATCTGTAAGAACTTGATGACTTCTCTCTAATAAGCCATTAGATTGAGGGTGAAAAGCTGTAGTTTTAATTTGTTTGATTTTAAACGCTTTAGCTACTCTTCGCATAACTTTACCGATAAAAGCTGCGCCTTGATCAGTCAAAATAACTTTAGGACAGCCATGAAGAAAGATAAAACGTTCTATAAGTGCTTCTGCAATGTCATCTGCCGTCATGCCGTATAAAGGAATAGCTAAACAGTATTTAGAGAGATCATCTTGCATAGTTAATATATATCTGTATCCATTATTTGAAATTATATTTGGTACTACGATATCCATAGCTACTTTATCAAAAGTGTCTGAAGAAGTATCAGTAATTATCATTGGTTGTTTTGTTTTTATTCTAATTAGTTTTTTCTTTTGACAACTTATACATTTACGAACAAAATCTTCTACATCTTTTTTTATGTTATCCCAGAAGTATCTCTGTTTAATCCTATTATATGTCTTAGTCACACCTTTGTGACCTGCGAACGGAGACTCATGATTCTCTTGCATGATTTTCTGTCTTTGTTCTACTGAAGGAATAATGATTTTATCTTTACAAATAGTTATATTTATTTCTGTTCCTGCAAATACTTGATTTATAATATTTTTAATTTTTAACCACGAAACGTTTTTCAAATTACTTCTACCTTCTGAGATGCTAGCCGTTTTTAAATCCATTCTTAACATTGTTTCCTTTAAGTGTAAAAATGCTTTTAAATAATTATTCTCAATAGGCAATTCTTGATCATTATTTTGAGTGACTAATGCAAAAACTCTTTTCCGTGTTGTTCCTGACTTAATTACTTCGCCTATTTTATATTTATTTGTCGGAGATAATTTTAATAAACCTAATTCTAATAATCTTTTACCTATTTCACTAGATACAGTGCCGTCTGCAGAAATAAAACATAAATAATTATCCTTTCTCATCTCTAAATTGTCTCTAGTTTCAATAAAATTGTTAGATTTTTCAGCGATTTCTTCACCGTGAGAAATATTATCAATTACTAGCTGTGAATCATTGTTGTTAAATGTTGGAGGATTATTATCGATTTGTGTTAGAACGTCATTAGTATGTGTTGGAGAATTGTAAACAGGGTCCGAGGCTGCTCTTATCGGCGCCGCTGGACTAGCTGGATCATTTAAAAATGTTTGAGAATTTCCATCAGCTGTAATTCTAGTCATATTATTTTGTGTAATATTTAAATTATCGGTAGGAACATTAACTATTATTGATTCATTTTCTTTTGAATGTTCTGAATTTATAGTTTCCAAATTTACAGGTTCTAAAGTTGCAATAATATTAGGAATTTGCGGATATCTCTGTCTAAAATTATTATTTTTATTCATTTGTTTGGATTTTGTTTTTAAATTTTGATAATTATTTCTGTGTTGTATAGTATTTTCAGTATTTAAAATGTGTTGTTCATAATTATTTTTAGTAACATCACAGCAAGCGCATTTTGTCGGCTTACGTTGGCGTGAAGATCTTCTTAACGGCTGTATATGCTGTGTAGGATTGGTATCTTTATTTACTGTATTGTATACAAATTTATTTTTTAGATTACTTAAGTCACACGATGGTAATGGAGCATTAATATGAGGAAGATGTGTGTTTAACGATTGTTGAATTCCTTCCGAACTTTTAACTTTATCTATTTTTTCTATATTTACGCGTGTTTGGGATGTTTTTGAGTCTCGTCCGACGTGTTTATCGCTACTCGATTCTTCAGATGAATAAATAACGCTTACAACTTCCATAGGTTCTATAAACGAATTTTGTAAAGTTATATTATTTTTGTTACTTTCAATTACAGCTTTTGTATAAATAATTTTAGGTTCATCACCACCTTCGTCAGATGACCATGGAATTGCACCACCTTCATCTGGATTACCTTTCGGTTCAATATAAGTTACTTTATTAGAATTGTTTAAATTTAAAGTTTTTTCAATTTTGTTTGAATTTTTAAAATCATTTTTACGCGCTGAATTATCGTTAATTTCGCTATCTAAAATAATCGATTCATCTGAACTGCTTTCTTCTGAAGTTTCTGGAATTATAACATTTGACATTTCTAAATTGTTTTTATTTCTTTTCCTGGAACGTATCATTGGAAAAGGAGTAAAATTAGCTAATTGTGATGTTCTTTTAATTAGAAAATTTTTTGCTAAGTTTCTTTGAAAATTATTTTCTTTACTTGTTGGATGAGTTCGTGCAATAATAGGCGTTCTAGGGGAGGGTTGTATGGGAAGGAGGGGAGTAGAAGTATTTGTAGCTTGAATCTTAGGTTTAAAACTTGGGCCTGGTGTAGGCGTATTCAGAGTTTCAACCGTAGGGAGAGGGGATGAATCTTGTATTAAAGTACGAGAAATAGTCATATTCTCGGATAATGACGCATTTTTATTAATATTTTTAATTGGAGTGGGTACAGGAGTGATTCCAAAGTCAGTGGAATCTGTCGTATCCCCATTATAAATTCCAAGTTTCTTTTGCTGATCGAAAATCTTTTTTCGAAGTTTTTGAATATTATAAATATCTGAATCATCTGATGACGAAGTGTCATGAAAGTCCGAAAGAATAATTTCTTCGTCATAAACTTTAGTTTTATTTTTGGTATCCGTACACGTGTTACCAGATTTTAAATTTCACTCTTCTGAATTTAGTTTTCCTGAATTTAGTCTTTCTGAATTTAGTTTTTCTGAATTTAGTCTTTCTGAGTTTAATTTTTCTGAATTTAGTTTTTCTGAATTTAGTTTTTCTGAATTTAGTTTTTCTGAATTTAGTTTTTCTGAATTTAGTCTTTCTGAATTTAGTTTTTCTGAATCTAGTTTTTCTGAATTTAGTTTTTCTGAATTTAGTCTTTCTGAATTTAGTAATTTAGTATTTCTTAAAAATGGATTATATCGCCTGATATCCGATTTCTTTTTCCTAAAAATTTTATTCTTAACGATATATCCTGAAGGTTCTGAATTTAGCTTTTCTGTAACTGATTGTCGATCAATCGGGTGATCAATCCTATTGTCGTCGATAGAAATAATGTTGTCGACTGGATCTGTAGGTAACATATCCACAGATTCAACCGCTTGAGGTGTGAGCTCAAGATTTTGAGTTTTGTCGATTGGGTCGGTCAGATCCATATCTGTTGACTCAACCGCAGAAGTTTTAGAATTTAAGTTTTCCTTACTTTTTACAACCGTATCTGAACTATATTCATTATTACCATTAGGTACAAACGTTTGAATTTTAGTTCTTGAAGTTTCCCGCGCTTCACTCTCCGAAATAGAAGTATCAGAAGCTTCAATTGCGGCAAATTTTACTCTTTTTTGTTCATCAGAATCTGACGATCTTAATCTAGCCAACCCCGTACTAAGGGTTTTACCTCCATAAGGAGTGTCTTTATAGCGCCATTTAACTTTAATTGGATAAGCTTGACGCTCCTCGATAATTGGATTACGAGATAGTGCATCAGCATTAGTATTTTTCTTACCTGCTTTATGCACTATTTGAAATTCGAAATCTGCCAGACGATGTCTCCACCGCATTACACGTGAGTTTGGGTCATTCATATTATTTACCCATACTAGTGGCCGATGATCGGTCACTAGTGTGAACGGTCTACCGTAGAGATAATGTCTGAAGGTTTCTATACCAAAAAGAACTGCGACCATTTCTTTTTCTGTAGTAGAATAGTTTCTTTCATGTTTATTTAGGACTCTAGAAGCGGTGGCTACCATAAGATCTTCGCCAACCTTACCTTGAGAGAGAATTGCACCGACTGCGTAACCTGATGCGTCAGTCGTTACAATAAATGGTTTTTCAAAGTCCGGATGCTGCAATATCGGAGCTGTGCATAATTTATCTCGTAAAGTTTCGAAAGCCACTTGATGATTTGTGGTCCATTCGAACTTTTTATTTTTACTTGTAAGGTCCGATAAAGGCTTCGCAATCTTTGCAAAATCTTTGATGAAACGACGATAGTAACCACAAAGACCGAGAAATTCTCTCAATGACTTAACATTAATTGGAACTTTGAATTCTTTGACTGCTTTAATTTTATTTGGATCAGGCTTGACGCCCTCAGCCGATATTAGATGTCCTAAATACATTACTTCTCTTTTAAGAAATTCGCATTTTTCTGTTTGAAGTGTTAAGTTTGCACTGCGCAGGCGTTCTGCGAGTTTTATAAATTTAGCTGCATGCTCTTCGAGTGTACGTGCATAAATTACAATATCATCTAAATATACGAATAAGTCGAAACCTTGTAACCCTCTAAGAACCAAGTCCATCAATCTTTGAAACGTAGCGGGTGCATTTTCTAAACCAAAAGGCATTCGTGTGAATTGATAAAGACCATAAGGTGTTTTGAAAGCTGTTTTCTTTCTATGTTTACGAGATAGTTTAATTTGATGAAAACCCGATTTTAAATCGAAAATTGAAAAGTATATAGCACCACCAAGTTGATCGAGAATTTCACAAATTAATGGCAATGGATAGACATCTTTTTCAGTTTTATCATTGAGATTTCTATAATCAATTACTAAACAAGTACGTTTGTTACCTTGAGAGTCAGGTTTCTTAGGAACGATCCATAAAGGAGAACAATATGGTGAGCTCGATGGCTCAATAATGTCCATCTTACGTAATTCGTCAATATGTTTTTCGATTTCCTCTTTTAAAGTAGGTGGATATCGATATTGTCGAGTGTTTACCGGTATATCATCGGTTGTATGTATTTTGTGAGTGATAATATCAGTGGATTTGAGAGGCTTTCCAGGTATGTGGAAGAGGTCAGAGTATTCCTCGATCAGAGAAATAACTGCTTTACGCTCTTTTTCGTCAAGGTGATTTAGCCGAAGAAGCTTAAGAACCTCATTAACACGGTCATCTTGTGACTGAGTATGATCTCTATGTTCTGTGGTCTTATCTTCTTTTTCCGAAGGGCTACTGTCCTCGTCTACACTTGTATCGAAAGGATACAAAGGAATTACGGGTACATTCACTGTGACGTCCACATCTTGTGTATTGATGGCATATAAGTAAGCTATTCCATGATCATTTTTGACCACGGCTTCACCTGCAAATATTCCATCACCCAACTCTATTTGAGATACATAACCCTCACTTAAATTATTTTTGACTCGAATATATATTGGAGCTTTTGACCTAGCCGGCAGGACAAAGCTTTCCTTTTCTAAAAATGGTACCTCTAATTTTAATTTAGTGAAAGTTATGGATTCTTTAGTAGAGTCGATTACACCACCTTGTTCTTTGATAAATTCCCAACCAATAATTCCAGTATATTCAAGAGGAAATTCGTCAGGAATAATATGAAAATCTACTGTAGTATTAAGCATGCGTAATTGAATTTTTCCTAGAGTTAAAGCATTCGAAACTCCATTTAATTTAAAGCAGTATGATTCATCGATTAATTTAGGATTTTTAATTTCGCTTAATTTAATTAAATTTAAATTGCAACCAGTATCAATCAAAAATTTAGCAGTATTCAATTTAATATCGTCTGATTTTATTGTAATTGATGTAGGCCTATAATTTGGTAAGAGCGCGCCTACAAAATAAGTTTTTAATGGAATTCTTATTGTGCTTGATTTATTACCTGGCGCTGAGATAAGACGTTGCCCGTCGGAGCGCCGGATCGAGGGAACGTCTGTTCGTTTCCCGCATTTTCAGAATTACTTGGTTGATTTTTACGTTTGTCTTCGTTAGATATGCGTTTACGGCACACATCAATAGTATGATATTTCTTTTTGCAATAACTACACTCTGGAATAGTGTTTTCAGGGTTTGATTTATTATTATTATTATTATTATTATTATTATTATTATTATTATTATTATTATTATTATTATTATTATTATTATTATTATTATTATTATTATTATTATTATTATTATTATTATTATTATTATTATTATTATTATTACCATTATTTTTATGATATTCTAAAACACGACAATCGTTAACAGTATGATTAGTTCGTTTACAGTAAACACAACTTATTCCCTGTGGTGAATTATTATTATTACCATTAGTTCGCATGTTCATGTTTTGACTTGATTTTTTAAATTGATTATTATGATTATTATTGTTATTAGCATTTCGAGAAAAATTATTTTTATTATCTGATTGAATAGCATAGCAATTTTTAGAAACTGGATCGCGTGATTTAAAATATTTGGAAACTGATGTCATTTGTTGTTGGCAAGTTTCAATTTCCATCGCTGCTTTTGCTGCGTCATCAAGAGTTAAATAGAGATTTTGAGCAGTAGCTTGTTGTAAGAACATAGCTATATTAGGTTGGAGACCTGATAAGAATGCTTGGACTGCTGCTTCGATTGCAGTGGATTTTTTCGAATCTTTATCATCGATATCCGATAAATCTATTTCCGCGATCGCACGCGTTAAATGATTATCTATTCTATGACTGAAGTCTAAAACTTTTTCGTTAGGTAATAGAACGAAATCATTGAACTCTTTTAGCCAAACTGAAATAAGTTTTTTAGGTCTGAAGTGAAGATTTATGAATTTAATTAAGTCGTTAACGTTAGAATGATTTTTTGAACAAATGCGTTTTAACGCTTCGCCTTTACATTTTGCTATTAAAAATCGAATAACTTGTTTATCATCTAGAATATGTAACGCAATAAATTCTTTTGCATCTACGCAACTTTGTATAAATGAATCTACTGGATAACCACTAGTAGTACCATCAAAATCTGGTATCGTTTTGAAAAATTCTTTATAATCTGATTTAGCTTGTGTAATGGTATTGTTTAAATTTACTGACTTATTTTTACTACTGTTGGCAGTTAAAATATCTAATTGTTCTTTTAATTTATTTTCAAATTCTTTTTGAAAATGTTCATGCATTTGAGATTCTACTTTGCTTTTTTCTATTTCACTAATTTGTTTTAACTTTTCTAATTGCGCTTGTAACGCAAGAATTTGACCTTGTTGTTCGGAGATTGTTGTCTCCATTTCTTCAGTTTTAGTCATTTTTATACTAAATATTTAAATTGACTTACTCTTAAGTGATAAGAAATATTTATTGAATACGGCAGGAGAACGCTGGTAAGACTCCTGTAGACTTCGAAGAGTAGTAGGATGTTGGTTGAAGGCTCTGCTGCTGTAGTGTGCGTAGCTGATAAGCTAACGAGGCTCCGATGACGATGATAATGTAGACAAATATATTCAAAAGACTCTGATGACGTTGTAAGGTTGAATGCGTGATGAATTGTATTATTTTTTTCACAACAAAACTTTTAGATTACGCAATTTTTTATTCACGATTTTAATTTTATTTTTATTTGTTGATTTTTGATTTATATTTTTATCTGTTTTCTTGAAGATTTAGACACAAAAAAAAATTTATATTAAGTTGTAATTTTTTTTTTTTATTGTTAATTATTATTTTTTTTTTATTTAATTTTTATTCAATTATTTATTATAAAAAAAAAATTTCACTATTTCACTCGTTACTTGGAACACTGAATTTAAATGTTACCCCTGATTAAACAACTGAATTCGATCGAATTAAACAGAATTAAATTTTTAATTCTATTTAATTCAGATAAATTCTGTTAATTCGGTACCTACCTAAAAAATGAATTCTGTCTAATTCGGCAGGAAAACCAAAATTTGTCCAAATTAAAACGAATTCAAATAATTCTATTCGGTTAAATTCTGATTAATTCGAAAATAATTCTCCAATTTCTGGTTCTGAATCCGAATTAAACTGAATTAAAACGAATTTGAAATTTTTAAATCGGTTTTATTCTGTTTAATTCAAATTTTCAATTCAGTTGAATTCTGTTTTGCAGAATTCGACAGAATATGACAGAATTAAAATTTTTAATTCGGTCGAATTCAGTTGTTTAATCAGGGACCTAATTTATTTTTTCTCACTTCTCACTCAATAGAATTTTTTATTATGAGGTTGATGTTTTAAGTTGATTTTTCTTTCCAACGTAAAAAAAAATTTTCAGATTTTTGAAAATTCACCAGGAACTTCGGAGCTGGTCGAATCCGATCGCTGCCACCAATTTTAATAGATACTAGCTGTTACGTTTTCGTTGCACGATGTTGATGTTCAGCTCAGCTAGTTTTGTAGTATTTCTAGGTATTGGGTTCTCGACAGCAAAATCAACTCACGGTGACCCGAAATAACTGGTGTTGTATTAAGATATAACAATAACTTTATTCACAAATGATAGTTATAGATTTTAGAAGTTGAAAGTATACACTTATGATACAAATTAATTATGTCCAGTAGTCAAACTAACGGAAGGTATGATTATGGACTTGACAATGAAATTAACGAGTGTTAAGAGCTGTCTTAATAAAAGTATTGAGAGTAAAAGTTGTGTGTCAAAAGTTTTTTTTACTCTTGCTCACTGAGCAAGGGTTTTTATAAAGTATTCTAGTCACCAAAAATAGTGGGATGAGAATTGTTAAGTGGGGTTAAATTGTTGATCAGAGTTCACTCTCATTGGTCATTGAACTCGTCATTGCTTATCAGCGCGAGGCGATTGGGCATAAGATCCATGCGTCGAGCGCGAGAAGGGATTTAATCCTCGGCTGATGTAAATTTCTGAGAAAAGTTATTTATTTGAAAGTCAAAGTCCATTTTCATATCATCTGCGTTTGTTACAAATTATTACTAATAGTTTATACAGCTGTGTTTTAAAATGATTAAATTATCTTCAGTTGAATATACTTTAAGATTAAAATGAAAAATGTTCTCATACGTGGGATTAGGTACATCCGGTGATTAGTTTATTATTTGGTTATTGATTTGAAAAATATACTTATATTAAAGATATTCTTATAATATACAATTCAAATGATAGAATATACTCTTACGTTAATTACGTTATTATAATTATCTACTTGAGGTACTCTGATTGTTGGTAATTAGGGTGCCTTATTTTGGGAATAGACTATAGGTCGGTAAAATAATCTAGTGAGCTGAGAACGGTCCCTGCTTAACAGCCAGGATATAACAGTTCAATCGGAGATTTTAATCATAGATTTTGATTAAATTATTTGTAATGTTTGACCTGCATGATTCATGCATAATCCATGTTTGAACATGCTTACCCTTGCCTGAATCATGCATGCTGATTTTTCCCCAGACAATTAATCTAATTTAAATAAATAATCAAATAAATAGGAAACAATAATTATAATTAATCTAACAGTTTCTATTAACGACTAACTTTTATCTATGAATATGAACGAGTACGCTTAGTCATGTATGTTCAAGCCTGAATATTCATAAATATTTTTCACTATTTGCATATAACCGTGAAAGGTTAAGGTTGACCATGCATAACCTTGTACGATCATGTCTGCGCCATGCATGATCATGGATAACAGAGCATGCTCAACCATGACCTTTCTCGAGGGATTACATCTCTGGATACGATTATTTCTAACATAAGTCATGAGCAAGCCTGATCTCGAATGAGTCATGCATGATCATGCTTGATCACGAATGAGTTATATATGATCAAGTATGAACCATGTATGGTCATGCATATCAGAGCATGCTCAATCATGACCTATCCTTATAGATCATATCTCTGGATACAATTATTCCTAACGTAAGTAATGAGCAAGTCTGATTTAAAATGAGCCATGCATGATCATGCTTGATCACGAATGAGTCATGTCTGGCCATGAATGAGTTATGCATGATCCAGTATGAACCATGCATGGTCATGTTTAATAGAGTATGCTTAGGCATGACCTTTCCTGATGGATCATATCTCTGGATACAATGATTTCAAACTTAATGCATGCGCAAGCTTGATTTAGAATGAGTCATGCATGATCATGCTTGATCACGAATGAGTTATGTCTGGCCATGAATGAGTCATGCAGGATCAAGCATGAATTATGCATGAATCATGTACGGTCAGGCATGAATCCTGCATGATCATACATGATCATGCATGGTGATTTTTTCCCGGGTAGCTAATAGTAAACTATTGAAAAAAAAATTATAAATTGTTTAAGTTTTAAAATCCCAAATGCTAATTACTCATTAATTAATTAGTCCAAAATCATAGAGTCATATTCCTAAATCTTCCTTATTGTCTGTAAAATATACATTCTAAAGTTGATGGTAAGGGATTCAAACGGTAGAATTTTTTCATAAATGCAACTTGGTAGTGTTTTTTTCTGGTAGTGATTGTATCATGGTAGATTTTTTTATTGCACGACTCATGATGCGAAGCATCAGAGTGTTTTACGATCGAAAATTGGTAGAGATATTGTTGGTAGGATATTTTATTGGAGCGGGAATTTTCTAGGTAGGTATGATGTGGCTGACTTCAATTGGGTAGAGTTTTATTTTGGGTAGAGTCGCTTATGGCTGAGTCGTATACCTGCCTCAGCCATAAGCGATTTCTGATAATCAAGTTGAAAGCGAGCTAGTGGCAACCAATTGCAGCAACTTGCTATCAAGTTGGCCGCAGATTGTTGGCATTTCCATAAGTTGACGGCAACTAGTTGCCTACTTTCTGTGAAAATGTATGCCAACAGCTGGCATTCCCTTAGTTGACAGGGTTGACGAAAAGTTGCCTTCAATTTTCTCAGAAAGTTGGCGACAGGTTGCGGCAGTAGATTAACGTCAACTTTCTAAGAAAGTTGGTGACAACTTGTAGTCAATAATTGCGTCAAAATTTTAAACTTCGTTTTGTTGTGTATATAGTGATATCCGCTAGACAGTACCAAAATCGGACAATTTAGCGCTATATATATATATAAATTTGAAAAATATTGAGCAGCTTACGAGTAATTACACTTTGAGTGAAAAAGTAACTTTTTACACTCATTGCCTGGTCCCCCGAACTATAGAATCTCGATCTGACAGGTGGCCAGGCATTAATGACAACGAGTGTACATGTTAACTAGATTAGAAATTAAAATTAACATAGCGACCTCTTAGAGTTGAGCTAGAGAGCCCATCTTTTGGGAGGATTTTTTTCTCGGTAACCACTAACGTTTCAGGGGGTAAGAGCAAAAAAAATTACTTTTTTTTTTTGAAGCACCCTAATATGTGCTTCATATTAATATATATTTAAATTAATTGAAGTATGTTTACTTAGTAACTGCGTCGGAAATACGTATAATTATCTCTAATTAAGTCATTATTATTGACTAACAATTAATGACGCATCAAATAATACTAAAAATTTTCAATATATAATCCGTAAGCAGCTAAAAACTTTCGTATGTTCTATCTAGCTAGCCGCAATGTCTATATTTAAAGATTACCTCTCTAATAAGGGATATACAGTGTATATATATATTGAGACAATGTGAATTGTCATTTTCGTCCTCAGCCTTGCGGTTCCCACTTTTTCCCGTCTCGGTGCCGTCTGAAACTACACAAGTCATAGTGCCGTGGTCACATGACTAATTATCACGTCGACGCATGTCCGTAAGGGTGCAGTGGGAACAGAGTCCCGAGGCTAGTCCTACACCCAAATTTATCGGTCAATGACTTCGATCCTGGATCAATTAGCGTTTAGACGTATTTTTCTATTATTATCAAATTGCAATAAGTATTCTGTGTTAATTAAGTTACGATATTTTCTACTAATACTCTGGCAATTTTACTTATAATATTATTTCATTATTTCTTATTGATTATTATAAGACAAGTTTAAATAAAATTATTATTACTGTACGTAACCGGCAATATACTTGCAATACTAAAGAATTGTTAAGATTAAATAATAAATTCAGTGTAATAATTGCGTTATCCCACGTGGAAGGTCATTGTACATCCAGGGTATCCCAGGACACTCCTGATATTGTTAATTGCGAAGTGTTTATTGTAAGTAACTGAATTTTATTATAATTGGCAATAAACCTGTACTTTTCTGGTTAATTCCGTTCACTTTACCTTTCATTCATATTATTTATTATCATATATTACTGGTGAGAATTATCAAATCGTCTATTAAGAATATTATTAATTAAGTAAAAATTGATAAGTTTATTCATTATAAGAAATCTATTGATAAGTAATAAGCCGTGAGGTAAGTTGGTGAATTTTACATACGTTGCCGAGTTTGAATAAGTGCGGGTCTTTGCTTTGCAAGAACCCCAGCCCACTGCTCTGTCCAGGTAAAATCAAATTTGTTAGAGGCCAGCCTAAGCCAGGATTCAAGCCGCGAATTCTGGTGGCTGCTGGTTAAAATCGCGAACATAAAAAGCGATTTGTATTAATATATATATATATATATATATATATATATATATATATATATATATATATATTGTGACGTTACATTGCCGAGGAGGTAGAGTTGAAGGTGGAGTAAGTGTGAATCTGTGTGATAGAGAGAAATAGAGTTCGTACGTGTGTCGAGTTGAGTGTAGTAGATGAAGAGTTGAGAGTATGGAGTATGTATGTGCGGTGAGTTAAGTGTGGTGAGAGTACGAGTAAGTGTACGGTACGGTGTATGATTTGGAGTGTCTGTGTGATGGAGCGTGGATTTAACGGGGGATGTCTAGCTGTGTCGCGGATAGTGGCCAAGATAACGTGCCTGCCGACCAGTGATGACGACTAGGCCTAGGCCTAGCCCTCGGGGTTGACTTGGTGATCACAGAGGAGCGAATGAGATGTCGCCGCCCCTTCATGCTGATATCCGGGGTTAGCAGGGGTATGTTTACGTTTATTTGGGGATGGCAAGCCTCGTTTACGATGCTCGAGGAAGCCAAAAATTCCCTAACTTCGGATATCAAGGGGAGTGACATTGTGGGGAGACCCGTGAGTCCACGGCTTGTATGTGGTGGGGGAATAATGGATGGAGAAGCGAGAACGTGAGAGTGACTGAAAGTAGTAGAGCGTGCGAGTGAATGGAGTAGGAGGGAAGAGAAGAGTAGTTGAGAGCAGACCATGGAGTCGGAGAGTTGGAATTCAGAGTCGCTCGAGTACGAGCCGACCCAGGAGTCGAGTTTAGAGTTCTGGAGCGAGTGGTGGCGAGTCGGAGAGTCTCTGAGGTAGACCTCGACCGCAACCCTAGACTGTCGTCGTTTTTGGAGCTTGTGGCTCTGTGAATTGTGCTCTTGGAGCCGTTTATCGTGTGAATTGTTGTCGCGAATTACCGCGTTATTTTATTTTATTTAATTAATTATTGTGTTAAATTTTGTGATTCGTCGTCCACGAGAGGTTCCCGATGGCGTACTCAGGTATTTATTTGGGCCCTCAGCGTCACTCTCGCGTCATTTTTACGGTATTTTATTAAGCTTTGTTTTCCTTATTTTAATTTAATTTAAATGTAATTAACCGGCTTCTTCCGCGTTAAAAGAACCGCGACCCTCTCTCCTCAACCTAGCACACTGAGTGCACCAGGACATGCCGCTACCACCGTTCTTTGCTCTCATCTCCGAAGGATTTAGATATTAGGTTTTAATTTACGTGTACGTTTAGACCGGTTGCCGATACCGGGGAAATCAAAGTCGGCTGGCGCCCGTCAGGATCTGGAGGAAATGAGAGGAGTGATCGGTGGGCGATGTGTAACGTAGCCCGATTTTGCGTAATTTCAGTTCGAGTAATTGAGTAATTTTATTGAGTAGAAATGTATGTGTACTTTAGTCGAGTTTATCGAGTAATAAGTAAAATTTACGTTACAATATATATATATATATACAATATAGTGCTATCTACAGATCAATCAAAGTATCATTTTTACTTAATAATTGCGTTGAAAATACGTACAGATCTCTAATTAATACTTTATTATTGACAAACAATAAATTATGCGTCAAATAATACCAAAAATTGCAAAATATAATAACACTACAAAAAAAAAATAAATCCTACCAAAAACAGATTTTCTGTATAAAGTCACGCCAAGTACACGTTTGCAATTTTTTAAAAGTAAAAAAAAAATTATTTTTTAAAAAAAAAAAAAAGTAAAATCGAAAAAATACCAAGTACCTAATATGATTTAAAGTCAAGGTAAACATTTTCATAAAATTTCAAAAAAAATTGTATAACAAAATTTCAATGTACTTGGTGTGCTTACAAAATAGTAAAAAAAAGAACATGTTTCGATTTTATTAGAAATTAATTTTGCTGGAGTACATGTAGTAAAGCACACAAAGTACATTGAAATTTTGTTATACAATTTTTTTTGAAATTTAATGAAAATGTTTACCTTGACTTTGAATCATATTAGGTACTTGGTATTTTTTCGATTTGACTTTTTTTTTTTGTAAAAAATAATTTTTTTTTTACTTTTAAAAAATTTTAAACGTGTACTTGGCGCGACTTTATACAGAGAATCTGTTTTTGGTAGGATTTTTTTTTACCTTAAACTTTGTGTTGTGGCTATTTCTTCCAATAATTTGATAGTCTTGAAAGTATAGACATTATTAAGAAAATTAGAAAATATGGTTTTCATCCCGAATAACTTATGCATTTTCCATTATAATCCAATTCCGTCAGTTATATTTTATTGTGAACAAAATAATCTGTAAACTTTACAGTTATTTTATATTTTCAGTCTATATATTGTAATGGGTTTTTCACCACCGGGGATCTACTGGAGTGAAGTTCGAATACACTTACGATTTGGCAACCTTGTTCAAATTATTTAAGTTAGGCGCTAGGTGATTTTATAATCACCAATAAATAATTAGCAAAAAAAAATCGGCTCAGGGTGGCGGATCGGGGAAAGGTCAGGCACTCAAGATTACGATAAAATAATTTATCAGAATTAACACAACATAATTAGTCTTATATTGAACAAAACAAAATAAATTGATCGGTATCACAAATTAAATATTCGTTTGACACCAAAATATAAATGGTCGGTATCGGATCGACTCGATATAAAAAAAACTGTTCGAAAAATATTCGGACTTGATCTAAAACCACAGTCAGTTACTTCGGTTGACGGAATAAAAATCAGTTATTTTATGGTCCGGAGACACACATACAACGTAAGTATCAAAGAAATACTTGACGTGAGGTCAGAGTATTTTTCACGGCACAGCCGCGTCGAATGACACTTTGACGATCCAAATCGGTTCATCCGTTCAAAAGTTACAGATATTTACATACATACGTACATACACTCGGACATCATCTTGAAATTAGTCAGAATAGCTTCCCAGAACCTCAAAACGTCAAGATCCGTAAGAAATTCGATTTTCGAAAATCGGACCGAAACCAATAACTTCCCGAATTTTTGAAAATTTTCAATTTTCTTAGCGAGAAGTTAATAAAATAAAATATAAAATAAGATTTTATTTCGGTAACGCGTTCAACGTGCACGATCACACAATTATTACACGCAATTACTTAATTAATTTTAGTTAATTATAACGAAAACGAACTTCACTTGTTTATCAAACAAAATCGGTCATACACGTTTTCAGTTACCACGTCGATGCTTCGGCTTGTTCACTTGTTCAAAAAAAAAAAGCAGATGATTGTTCAATCGAAATCAATTCACTACCGGTTAATTGTTTGTTGATTAAACCTAAGATTGATAAAAATCGTAACGCGAATTGTAATTACTAGTCGGGAATCGAATTGTTCAACAAAACGTGGCCGTTCAGTTCGAAGTCTCAACCGGATCTCTCGTCACAATTCAAGCGTTGAATCGATACTCGGTCAAAGTAGAAATTTTCAATCATAGATGTCTAGAATTTGCTCATCGGATAACGATTCATTATTTATCAAATAATATTGAACCACGGGTCGATGTCGAATTTCCTCATATTACAATATATATACTCGGAGAAAAACATTAAAGAATTTTTACTAAATCTGAAAAAAAAATTACAATCCGAGAAAGTAATCTCAAAATGTTAAAAAAAATCAAAAATTTTACATAACTCAAAGTAAAATTACAGCATATTAATTAGAATAATAATATCTGTTGATTATAAAAATTACTACATTCAAGATAAAATTTACTAGCGACGAAATAAAAAGTACAATGTACCAATAATTTTTACTATTGTACTTAGTAAATGTTATTTAATGGGTTACATGGGTTTCGTGGGTTCAAAAAATCGATTTTTTTTTTTTGCTCTTTAATTTCTACAACATCTCAAGAATATTGTCCTAAATTTTCAAGTCGATCCGAATAATAGTTTTGGAGATACAACCTTTGGAAGGTGTGCGCTCCAAGTCAGGTATAGAAGAGTCAGCGCGCCTCAGGTATAGTGAGCAGCTGCTCGTATATTGTTTGTCTGTCATTGTTGTATATAACTTTCACTTCCTAAGGAAAACTAGTTTGAAATATTTTATTTGGTGATTACTTCTTGAAGAACGAGGTTCATTTGAGGTTATCTCAAGTTTCTATCATATAATTTATTAAAAACGTGGTATTATTTGTGGTTATCTAGTGTCACTTGTGAAGTTGATAAACAATGCATAAAATTTCAAGAAAACAGTTAACCCTTGGAGCTCGTAGAAAAGATAGACCGAGAAAAAGGAGACAGTCCTTTAATCCTAAAGATCCGGAAACTGATGATAGTTCCTTCACGAGCACCTCAGCAAAAAAATTAAAAGGTGATGATAAAGAGCACGTGCCAGAAGAAGATACGCTCCAATATTCAATCATAGATTTTGCCTTGGTTTTCTCAACTCTCTCATCGTTTGTGCGGTGTTCTAACATTATTGACGATGAAGATGAAGATCAATTGTGTAATGGTAAAGTACAATTTAAGCAATGTTCGAAATTTGGTCTGGGATATAAAATCGTAGTAGAATGTGAACGATGTGATCCAAAATATATTTTATCTTGTCAAAAAATCGGAAGAATGTATGTATTAAATCGCCGGTTCATTTTTGTTATGAGAATATTGGGCTTAGGGCTCGCCGGATGCAAGAAATTCTGCGGTTTGATCGACATAAGCAGTTCATTTTTAAACCAGTCTACATACGATTTTTATATTGATAAAATACATGAGTGTATTGAGACAGTTACTCAGACTCTATTCTCATCTGCTGCTGAAGAAGAAAAACAATTTACAAATATTGAAAACGATTTACAAGATACGACAGATGTGAGTGTTTCCGGTGACGGTACCTGCAAGAATATTGCGGCATTGGTCGCTGCTTATATCTTCAATGAAGGAACATCAGCTTTATTATTGATTATGCACGGTATGGATTTAAAATTAGGCCGAAACTCCCACGAATATGCCCGAATTTCGGATGAAAACCGTGTGTGCGCAGCTGAAAAAAAATCTGTGAGCGAGACTCGCGAAGCCAGAATCCGTCATCGACAGGAGCAAAAGGATGCCCTGGACATTGCAACTGCTGCAGATCTTTACTTTATGGTCCAGGAATCGACGATTCACTGCAAGTTACAAAAAACATTTTTTTTTCCACTTTTATTGTTACTCAAAACTTTAAACGCGTTTTTCTCGGAACCGTGTTTTCAAAGTCGATTGTCAAATGTTCTCGGAAAGTACTCAACCGATCTTGATGAAATTTTACACAGGTGTTCGAGATACAATTTACTCGTGCTTGGACGAAGGATTTTTTTTTTTTCAATTACAACTATTTTAAAAAAAACAAAATGTCAAGCAAATTTGACTGAAATTTTCATTTTTTTGGAAAAATGTCTGCCAAAATTCCAATTACTTTTTTTTTCTTTCCTTCGTTCAAGCACGAGTTTATGGTCTTAACTAAAACACTTATCTTTGTTTTTTCATTTTAGATGATTTTGTCAGGAGTTATGCTGACAACGCAGACGCACCTTTTTTCCGAGGGGTCACCGGAAATGACGTCACAATGGAGGAGTTTTAATTTTTTTTTTTTTTAAATTTCAGAAATTATTCTTTAAATATGTATTTATAAGACAGAAGAAAGTTTGAATTAAATAAATAATTTTTTACATAGAAAAAAAAGGATTGAAAATAGGCCTTTTTTTACCCGACGAAACCCATGTAACCCCTTAACGCGCTTTGTGAAAGATGTATTCTGAGTTTATAGCAAGTATATGGGTAGGATACAACATGAATGGCATGATATATATACTCTGAACTAAAAATTACAATCTTAAATAGTAATTTTATCTCCCGGAGTATTAATTTGTCTTACCGACATTCTAAAATGTACACTGCCTAAGTATAATTACATTAGAAATGTAATATTTATCAACTACGAAACAAAATTTATGACTAATGTATTAACTTTTAATAACTCTAATAACAATTCCTACTTTTTGTAAGATTTAACTATTATTATTATTATTATTATTATTGCATAAGTACAGTCTTTAACATAAACTTTTTACTTTTCCCATCCTTTCTTATTGAGTAGTATAACCCCGTATATACATTGCATTTAAATTATGTAGTATGAGTGCTTAGATCTACTTATATTCTTTTAAATAAATATTAGGTATTAAATATTGTCTTTTTATGTAATTAAGTATTAATGTTTCTATTTATCTCTTAAATATCACGTTATCCTTATTGCATTTCTAGTTGACAACTCATCTTCGCACCTATTGATCTCAGCTGCTCCAAACCTGATTTTTTCTTCGATTTTTTTAAAATAGATGCAGATTTCTTTAATTGGCTGCCCTCTTAGTAGTTCTTTGCATGTGAGGTCCAGGTCTGCATCATATTTTCCATTTGTGATGGATTGTATTGTCTGTATGATCTTATTGCTGCATAGATTCCTGGCCTCTCCGCATTTCAATAGGTGAGAGATCGTCTCGTCTTCACCACCGCACAGCCTGCACTCCCACTCTTTTGAGTATCCTTTCTTGAGATACCTGCCGATATTTCCGCATCGTAGTCTTGTCCAGACCTCCTTTAACCACCCATCGATGTTTGTCATCTTCTAATACGGCTCACACCCGTCACATGTCTTTACGAATTTGTAGTGTTGGCAGTATGTCGACCACATTATTCTCCGTTGGTTCTCTTTCGCATTTTTTTCTTCCATGGTCCTTAGTCCGTTTTCTAATCTTTCTTGGATAATTGCTGGCTCGATTTTTTGCCAAATGAGCTTTGGTACGTCCTGGCATTCCATGTCTTTGAGTGCATCTCGTAGAGTGGTACCCCACTTCGAGGGATTGCCATTGAGTAAGTTCCTGCATTCCTCTCGTAGTGCCATTTGGGGCCATCTCGAGCTTTCCATCTTGAGGATGTCCACTATGTACATGCATGCTCTTCTCCTGGTAGTGTGCAGGCTACTGGGAACTCCCGCTTCAGTTTGCCAGATATATTCAGGCGTGTTTTTTGCTACGCCAAGTGCCATTTTGTGGGCACCTGCGTATAGACGTTTAAATTCTGGGTTTTGTGCCCAACCCCATATCTCCACGCCGTACATAGCACCGGAGTTAGCCAACGTGTTGTATAGGTAGAGGCGATCATTTAGTGTGTTTCTTTCGGATCTCTTTATCAATCCCCAGGTGGAGTTAAGTGCTTGTTGTGCTTTCCCAATGTTCCATTTGGTGTGCTTTTTAAAGCTACCACCGCATGAGAAACAATATCCCAGGTACTTAAATTCTTTGACCACTTCAAGACGCTCTCCTTTATAGAACCAGTTTTTTTCTTCATTTATTCTGCTGCCGTTCTTACAGATCATTATTTTGGTTTTTTTGGTGTTGACCACTAAGTCATTTTTGTCTGCATATTTTTCTAGCGCTCGAATCATATGTCTTAGACCTTCAGCCATGTCAGCGAGAAGAGCCTTATCGTCCGCGTACTTGGTAAGGTAGTACTTTCTGGTGCCTAGTGTAATGCCACCAGTATTTTTTTTGGTCCAGATGTCGTCAACATCATCTGTGTAGATGTTAAATAACGTGGAGCTGAGGGCACACCCTTGTCTTACGCCCCTGTTTGACTTGAATTTAGTTGTTATTCTGGCGTTGACTGTGACCTGGTTGTATGTGTTGCTGTATATGTGTTCGATCATACGGTACATTTTACCTTTTACGCCGGCCTTTTTTATTTTGTCCAGCAGCTTGTCTCTCGGTACTCTATCGAATGCATTTTGATAATCAACATAGCATATGTACGCTTTCCCTCCAGGCTGTTTCAACTGGTTGTTAATTATAGTGTTGACCAGAAATACGTGGTCCCTTGTACTACGTCCAGTTCTATATCCAGCTTGGCTTTCCTTGATGATGTTTTTTTCTTCTAGATACTTATTCAGCCTTCTTGCCATGATGTTCGTGAGAATTTTGTAGCCTGAGTCCAATATCGAGATACCCCTGTAGTTTGATACTTTGTCTGGATCACCAGCTTTGTAGATTGGAGCAATTAGGGCTGTGTCGCAGCCTACAGGCATTACTCCGTTATTCCAGGTAGCATTGATGATGTTACAAAGCTCGATTGTCCTATCCTTTGTAATATTTTTGATGAACTCTGCTGGTATACCGTCCTCACCTGCTGCCTTGTTGTTTTTCATGGCTCTTAGTGTGCTGAGGAGTTCTCTATGTGTGATTTCGGCATTTTTGTTCTCAATAAATTCTTCCTCCACCGCATCATCTTCTTCTAGATGTTCATTACAGTCTTGCCTTTTGTTATTGGTGTTCTTTTGGTTATCATTATCTGAGTTGCTATCGTCTTTGGACGCGTCATCTGTATTCAGGAGGCTGGAGAAGTAGTCGATCCACTGCTGATCAGTGATACCTGTGCTAGTTGCGCTGTATTTTTTACTTCGGTACTCATTCATTGTCTTCCACCATTGCGACATGTTTTTACAGTTTTTCATTTCTGCCCATTTCATATCTTGCCATCTCTTTTGTTCCTTCGATCTGGTTTCTTTGAAGTTTTTCCTACTCATGTTGAGCGTGAGTTTATTTGCCTTGGATCTGTTACTCAGATACAGCTTAAGACACCTCCAGACTTCCTTCTTGGCTCTTTTGCACTCATGATTGTACCACGCAGGCTTCGCAGTTCGTGCTTTGCTTCCCGTCTGTTTTTTGGTGATTTTACTGCTGAGAGCCGCGTCGTTGATCATCTGCTTGAGCTGCTCCCAGATTACTGCTTCTTCATGTCCATCTTGAGAGTCCCAAGCTTCTGCCAGATGCTCTTGGTACTGCTCACCGTTAGATGGGCGCCAGTTGAGCTTCTTACTATTTTTCTCTCCATCACCGTTGTCTACCGTCGTATGTCCTATGTTGCCGTGTTTTCCTATTAACTCAATTGTGACTGGCAGATGATCCGACTCTATACGTTCCTCTACAGTTAGCTTATTAATTTTTTGGAAGCCCTCAATTCCGACACTTAGGACCAGGTCTAAAACCGAAGCACAGTGCTCTTCGCGTCCTCCAACAAATGTGACTTTTCCTTGGAGATCACCATTCACGCTTCAATTCACTATGCTAATACCTAGCTCCTCGCAAAGCTTCAGGAGCGTTCGACCCTCGGAATTGACTGTGGTATCTTGGGAGTTTCTTGTGTTGTACATTGGTACCTCACCGTCGCTTGCTGTGTACCCAGGCTCAGTACCAATTCTGGCGTTGCAGTCTCCAATTACGTAAGTTGTGAGGCCTTCGCTGACTCCCTCATAAATTTTGTCTCTCAGCTCTTCAATTATCCTTCCAAGTCCAACATTGTTATACAACGTGATGATGTAGAGCTCTTTGGATTGGAGACAGAGTCCATAGCTCCATCTGCATACTTTCCAATCGCCTTTAATGCTGTTTTTGATGCCTACCATTTGTCCACCGCTTGCTCTGCCTCTCGTTCCTGTCTTTTTAGTCGCTGGGTTAGACCACCATTCAAACATTTTGCTGAGCTTCCTTTTTTCTTTGTCGTCGTTTTTTTCCGTCACCCATGTTTCCTGGAGAATAATAATATCTGCTTTCTCGATGTATTTTTTTGCTGTTATTGCTTTCTTAGAGCCTGCAATATTCCAGAGGGTCATCTTGGTGTATTCATCATTCTTGGTTGTTGTATTCGAGAAATGGCAAGAGTTCACCTTTCAGATCATCCTATCTCCACCATGAGTCAGCAGCCCAGAGCTTCATGTATTTTGAGTTCGCTTTGCGTCCTTGGCTCTTCTCTATTTGTGCTTGGGCATCAATCCATCTCTGCGTTTCAGTCTGCCTTGGCGTGAGATCATCTGCTATCCACGTATTTGATCCTTTTAGTTTAGCTTTCTGAAACATGATCGATTTTTTGATGTCCAGTGAGCCGAGCGTGATGATGTACCCTTTTTTTATAGCTCTGATTCTTTTTATCTGAGGCTCCACGTTGAACATGTTCTTTATCCTTTCCTCGGCAGTCCCCTGTGAACTCCAACTGGGATCGAGTTCGCCACTGACTATGATGTTCACTCCTGGTTTGCCTGTTAATGCTGCCTGTGGTATGTGGGGTTCTGTTTTCCTCACTCTGCGTGCCTGGGGGCTCAGTCGGTGCATTCAGGCTTTGTACTGAGGTTGTTCTTATACTGCCCTCGGGGTTCACTTGTCTTGTTTCGTGTAGGTTGCTCTGATTGACGCTGTTGCTGTTATTCCTACGTTCGTATGTACGCTTTTTATTGCCTCTAGCTTCCTTGTTGGCGTCCACTTGGTCCAATGTCCTTTGATGTTTCTATATGCTGCCGCTGTTTTGTATTGTGTTGTAGAGTCTTAAACCGTCTGCATTCAAATTCACTTGATTGATTTTTTTTCGCTGCAGTGTTCTTAGCAGTCTGGCTCGTATTGCTTCCTTTTCCTCGGCTGGTGCTAGTGTGCCGCTTCTCTTGCTGTTGTCTTAAAATCTCGATTGTTTCTTGGAGATAATTGTGTCTTCTTTGTCATCGTCATCAGAGTATATTTGTGAGACGTCCAGTGAGTTATTAATCTCTATCGAGGTGTTTTTCCGGTTCTTTGGAGTGCTTGATCTACCTATTATTGATGTATTACCGAGTTCTTTTTCAGGGGAGTTTAGCATTTCCTTGTCGAAGATAAAACTCGAAGTAGAGTTCAACTGGTGCAGAGAAGCACTTCTTGTTAGGATTTTATTGTCGTTGTTGTTCATATCTTGCTTTGCTAGGAATTTACTGATAGGCTGAGTTGTTCCATCTGTTTCTTTTAATTTTTCTGCGTTGGTTTTCCTACCTCTTTCTTCTGCTCCGAATGGCAAGTGTCAGCTTCTCTGTTTGTGTCTCTCCCTCCATGGTTTGTTGTTGTTGATGCCGGTGTCAGAGGCAGGGTCATCTGTTGGTGGGCCTCGGCATCATTTGGTACGATTGATGGTGGTATTGCAGAATTCTCCGTTACGTCGTTTCTTGATGCTGCCAGCGTCATTTTTTTTTTTTTTTTTTTTTTTTTATAATATTTTTATATAGGTTCTAACCTGCTTTTCAGGTGGCCGTCTTTTTGGCAAACTACCTAATTACGTAGCTTCTGAGCTGATTACTTTTTTCTTTTGCCTTCGTCGCGTAGCAACTTAACATACACTTTTTATGACTTGGTTTTTTTCACTGTTGATATTTGCCGAATATTTCTTTAAAAAACACTTAGCTAAAATTCACACGTCCACACACTTTCAGTCTAAGATTTAACTATTTTTATATGAATAAGTAAATATTGATCTTTCCAAGCGAAAATTTAACGAAGCTTCAATGTAATTTTTACAGTTAACTTGAATTTTTTACAAATGATAGTAATTTTAAATTTTTATTGTTATTTTTCCCTCTAGATAACATTTTTTAATATCTACACAGAAAAAAAGGATATCTTGGCGCAAGAAATTTTTTCTTGCCGCAAGAATATTTTTTGCAATTTTGAATGAAAACGAAAATTTTCTTGGTTCAAGAACGAAATTTTCTTAAATTTAGTCATCTTGGCATAAGATTTTTTTTTATTCAACCGATATAATATATGTTTCTAGAAGTAAGAAATATTTTCTTAAAGTGAGGAAAATAAATATTTTGTCCCGAAGTATAATCTATTGTTCGAAGAGTAAAATATTCTTTCTTGAAGAATAATTTATTTTGAATCGAGATGATTTGTGACTGGGGTCAAGAATTAAAAGTATTCAACTCAATGGTACGAAATATTTTGGCTTAAGTATTTTGTTGTGTTGCGGTAAGTAAGCGTAGACGTTTGAACCAACAACAACTGCGCTCAAGGCTCAACGCGAAAATTCTCTTGGGAAAGCTAACTGTACTATACTAAAGTGGCGGTAGTGTAGACTCTACATTGTACAGTGTGCTTACTGGATATGGGTAAAGTGAACGATCGTTCAGGAAATTGTCGGGTAGCATAGCTGGTAAAGCTCTCGCGTGATGCCGAATCGGTCTGGGTTCGATTCCTACCATGAGCAAAACAATTTATTTATTTTTCTCAATTTGTTCATAAGCCATTTAATCGAAAGAGTTTATTCCTTATCTCCTCTACTGCTGTATTGTGATGTTCTGAATATACGCATTCGCTTTCCTGCTTGACAACATTTAATATTTATATTAGGTTAAATTCACTCAAAAATATAGGTCGATATATTTTTTCAAGTAGAGTCATTTATTTTCTTGAATCGAGACTACGTTTTTTTCAAGTCAAGAAAAAAAATCATCAATGGGAGAATTTTATGTCTTCCGTTAAGTAAATATTTGCATGATTCAAGAAAAGTTATTTTATTAAGTTAAAATTATAATTTATTTAAATCAAAATTAAAATTTTCTCATTCCAATAGACCGTTGTCTTGAGTCGATAATGTAGTTTTCCCAAACTGAGAGTAAATGTTCTTCTGCCACGCAAAAAAAGTTCTTGGTTTGAGATGTTGATATATATTGTGACAATTTACTATACTCACCAACCAAGACAGAAAAGTATCTTGTGTTGATAGTTTTTTTTACTTGGTTAGAAACAAAATAAATTTGACTTAAAATAAATATTCTTAAACCAAGATTATTTAACTTGAATTAAAATTTAATTATTCTTGATACAATATTTTTATAATATTAGTCGAAGAAAATGTTCTCGGATTAAAAAAACCCCATTACTCAGCCCAAGAATAAAAAAATGAAGGCAAAAATTATCTTGGGCCAAGTCAACCTTTTTTTCTGTATAATGATAATTATTATAAAATTTAAAATGAAATTTTAGTTGATACAACTGTACTTTTTATTAAATATGATAATACCGTTTTAGTTTCAAATAAAATTTAAATTTAAATTTAAAAATAAAAATTATTAATGTTGTGAGCGATTTTTTAATTTTTTAAGTAATTATCTCTACTTGCACAGTAAAAAACGAATCGTCAAAGTGTAAAAAAAAGCGTATGTTAAAATTCTGAGTGTTGAATTTTCAACACTTTTGTGTGTCAATTTAACATACAATATTTATCTTGTTTCAACTGTCACAATTGATTGATTTTTTAAGACACAAAAATGTTATTTTATACGAAAGTAACACTTTTTATATGTTACTGTGAAATCAACACACAAAATATGTTAAAAATAATCTCGACCGAAACAAAAGAATTCTCGAAAAATTTCAAGTAAAAATGACACTTCTTGTGTGTAAACTTAACATACAATTTGTGTAGATTCGTTTAAATAACGCACAGAGCGTGTTGAATTTACATCCAGTCACGTGTTAAAACTATTGCCTCGGTTGTTTTAATGGGGGGCGGGGGGAAGTACGACGTGCTACCCATCGTGTACCCACACTATTGTAATGACCGGCTGGAATTTTTTATTAATCATTTCATTTTATAATTTTAATTTTAATTATCATGCAGCAAGCATAGTGTCAATTAATTTAATATATTGTGAAAACCAAGTTCAATTGAAAACATTAATAAAAACAAAAAATTACAATTGATATTATATTTTTCTAAAATTTTTATTAAAATTACTATAACTCTGAAACTATGGACTTTAGCGACTTGACTCATAAAACTTTTTTTAAAGGGAATAAAATTTCCTATAAAATTTCTATTAGCATTTTTAGTGTACTTTCATTGGTTTACGTTCTGCAAGCCAATAAAGGTCAATTTCATAGAAAAAATGAGTTCTGCAACGGACACAAGTGAAACAGCTGGAATAACAGCTAAGTAACTGGACACTTTTGAAGAACACCAAATGCCCTAAAATTTGCGACCAAAACCGCGTTAATATCATGAAACGAAGCTGAGTATTAGAAAGTTAAAAAAAAAATTAATTTCATTTACGTGTATTTTAAATGGGATATCTTTGAAATCAAATGGAAAGTACTTAACATTGGAATTAAGAGCTCATATTTGGTGAGAATTTTTTTTTTTTCGATGTAGATTGAGATTTTGCTTGAGCACTTTAAAAAAAAAAACTTTTGCGGAAATGAAGCACCCTAATATATATATATATTGAACAATACATGATATTATTATTTTTATTATTATTATTATTATTATTATTACTATTATTATTATTTTTCTATTATTTTTACTAATATTATAGTTATTTTTAATATTTCACTGCTAAAGAATCAATTATCTACAGTTGTTTCATTGATTTTAATTTTACATTAAATAATGTAAAAAATACTTTTGAGAAGTGTCCAAGTAACACAAAAGTGTATGTCGAATTCAACACTCTTCAAGAGTTGCAAATAACGTATGAGTGTGTTAAAACTGAAGGTTATGTTTTCGAGAATTTTGATACTCATGACGTGTTACTTTTAACATACACGAGTGTAACTTTTTTTAAAACAAATGTCGTACGTTGAAATAACATATAAATAAGTATCAATCGATCGTTTTACACACGAAAGTGTCAATTTTGACGAATCCTTTTTTACTGTGTAAGATTGTGATTATTATGATAAATGAAAATTACAATCTAGATAGTAATAATTGAAATGAAAAATTAATTTTCTATTAGTCATCGTAACTTTTTGTATGGATTGTAGTTTTTTATTTGAGATAACAAATTTTTGGTTATGGTTGTAATTACTATTTAATTTTGAGCGGCATTTTTCTCCGTGTATAAATATGTGAATGTGGCGGCGCGAAACAACCGTGTCTCTATACAAGTGTCATATGCCTATTTAACCTCTCTCGTATTTAAATTAATTAATAATAGATAAATATAAATTATAACTGTTATTTACCTATTTGTTTATTAATCTATTATCATTCTCTACCAATTTCATGAGAAATATTTGAGCTTAATACTTAAGTTTTTATTTTTAAATATCTAAATATTCGCTTGCGTCGTTTTTGATAATTAAAATAAATTTACACATCTCGAATTTTCGGTGAATTGTGTAAGTTTTCATCAATAAATATTTTATTACGTATATACATTTTCGTTTCTAACCATGTTTACTCAAAACTAGTTTATCAATCCGAGATTTTAGTAATACGCGATTAACTTAGTATTGTTCGTACATTTATATATAAATACATAAGTAAACTAACAATATTTGAATCGAGGATGAAGAATCTACTCGGCAAAAAACGCAGCTCAAAATTAGCTAATAATTATAGTCGTCAAATAAAAATTACTTTCCGAAGAGAAATTTACAACTCAAACTAAACATTACTATTATTAATGGAAAATTCCATTTTTTTTTATTTATACAATCAGTATGGTAAATTTTACGATTTGTAAAAACTATAATGCAGATCAGTAAAAATTGAATTAAGAATGGTAATAATCCATAATTATTTTACAACGCCCGTGAATAATGAATCATACATGGCCATATATGCATGCTCCATACATGACCATGTATGTAAATTGGCCAGGTATGGTCATGTATGACCATACATAGCTCGATACGGCCATATATGATTTGATATGACTGTGTAAAGAAATTTCAACTAAATTAAAAAAAAATTTTTTTTTTTTCAATTATTTTGGCGACACGGAGATTATCAGATATGCGAATAATTGAATTCCTAATCGAATTGGAAATTTTTAATTCAGAGAAAAAGCGCTGGACTTACTAATGACCGAACCCGCTTCAGTAGGATTCGAACTCGGGAGCTTCCTTACGAGAGACCGACGCTTTGACGACTACGCTATGCAACTGACAGTTACAACGAAATTTAGTTGTGCTACGTAAGATTGAAAGAATATAATGACTTTCGAAAAAGCAAAATATAATCATCAATATGCTGTTAGTGATATCAAAAAATTTCCTATTTTTTTTACACTACAACATCCTGTTTATAAGTAATTGTAATAGTCAGCTCAAATTTTTTATATAAAAAATCTGTATGTCTCTTTATGATGTATAAGATAGTATAAGAACAGCCAGTGCGCTATCAAATATAATAATAGATAACTACGCGTTAAAAGTATACAAATAGTTCGAACTTACGAGTTATTTATTCGGCATCGAACCAAGCCGTTCATAATTAAAAATCATTCGAAACTTCTAGATGTTATGCGCACCCTAAATTTTTGAAAAATTATTATTATTATTATTATTATTAGTGATTGCCAAATTTTACTAAAAATTAACTCAGCTGATACCTCTGTTACGTCCGAGCCTACTCGTTAGATGGCTCTGCCAATTTTAAATCTTAAATAATAAGAGACCGACCTGAGACCTATCAAATCGATATATTTAAATAATTGTATTATTAATAATAAAATATTTTCTTTAAACGTATATTAATAAGCATGCATCTAAAAATAGTCGAACCCGTGAAAAATGAATCATACATGACCATGCATGGCCATATATGAAGCATATGTGGCCATACATGCGCATACAAACTTTTTTAATATAGTCATGCATGGCCATATATGAATCATACAAGGCCATGTATGGCCATACATGGTTTTGAATATATATATGCCCATGTATGCCCATGATTAATTAAACATATATGGCCGTATATAGTCCATGTAAGACCATTCATGGTCATACATAGTCATGTATGATTATATATGGCCATGTATGTCCGCGATTAATTAAACATATATGGCCGTATATGGTCCATGTATGGGTATACATAGTCATACATAGTCATGACATAGCATATATGGCTATACAAGGCTATGTATGGCAATACATGATCATGCATGTCCGTAAGTTATTAAACATATATGGTCATATATGGCCGTTTATAGTCCATGTATGGCCATACATAGAAACGTATGACTATTAGGGTGTGTAAAAAAAATGATTTTTTTTTAGGTCTCATAGTCTCAAAAGTTTCTTTGGGACCTAAAAAAAATCCTCCTAAAAAATCAGCTCGATATCTCAAAAATTGAGCTGGCGGTTTACAAGTTCATTTTCCCATTTAAAATACATGTTTTTAATTATTTTCTCGAGATGAGTACAAAATTGATGACTGAAAACACGTGTTTTTAATTTGGATTGTACGTAACGAAAGATAATAGCGTCGGTCTTCTTGCCACGAGGCAGAAAAAATATAATGCGCATTCGTCGCACTGCGTACGCTCGAGTACAAATAATGTGGCTAATAGGCCCAATAAGTGCTGCATCTAATTGTTGTAATTACAACTGCGTTCAAATTTCGCAGTCGGTAATTACGCAGCACCTATGTTATAAAAATGTTAATTTGTTTAAGAGAAAAACATGGACAAAGTATCTATTTACTGCACTAGTGCAACAAGGATAGTAACGTTCGTCGACTTGATCGTGATAGAGAAAAAAGGTTAGACCTCTCTTAATGCTTACAACAATAATCGATGCTAAAACAGTCCGTGGCAAAGGTTCAAAGAATGGTCCAATATATAACAGTATAATTAAGAGAATTGAACAAGAAATTATACTAGCTATCTGAGTTTTCCCACCAACAGTTTGTTGAATTAATGATCTACTCAGAGATGCAGAAACTGGCATACATGAAAAAATTGATCCAAATATATTGCTTAGACCCTACAAAATGCATATTCGTTAGTTTAAAATACATTAAATCAAAAAAGGAAAGATCCCTAGAGATAAGGATAATAACTCGGCTCTAAAAAGATATTTTGAAGGTACGTAAGTTATATTAAACTACAAAGTTTCTAAAAGTTTCAGGCCACTATGTCAATTAGTTGGAGGAAAAAAAATAGTTTGCTCAAGAAATCCTCAAGCCTATACTTTAAACGCCTATCTAAAATTTCCGAATTAATAATTTTTACGGTAAGAATATGGTACATGCTTGGAGGGATAAAGGAAAGAGGGAGAGATCAGGCTAAATGAGAGGCAGAGGAGGATGAAGCCGAAGTCGAAATCTTATGCCAAAGAGAAAAACTAGGATTATTATTTGAAAGAACCTTTATGCGTCAAAATATTAAATCGAAATACCAAACAAATCTATTTAACCCAACCAAATGAAATGGTGCTCTGAAACTTTAACAAATTTCATACTTTGATATTTTTTACCTATCTCCAACATATCACTAAAATATACACTAGTATAAACAATTAAAGGAACAGACAAATTTTAGAAATTTTTTTGTGATTTTTTAAAGCCTAAGTTTGTAAAAATAATCGTATCGAGAACTTAAAAAAAGCATTTTCAAACTTAAAACCTCTAGTTTCAAGATCTTTTGATCAATTTTTTTTAGATTTTCAGTTATCGCGCAATCATGAGAAATAGCGCGAGACAAAAATTTTCTAAATACTTTTTTTTTTTCAAAACGTTTTTTCAACATGTACCGGGAAATTTTTTTTTTTTTTTTGCTAAACAAGTGCATAGGTCAGTTGGCAAATTTATTCAGCTTTAGTTTGCTTTTTTTTAGAAAAATAAAAAAGGATCCTTTTGGCTTTTATCATCATTATCAAGGCTCGAAAACAAAAAAAACGAGTGAGCCTCACAGATATAAGGTCACAATAGAATTGAAACTTTTTTAATAATTAAGTCGGTCTAAATAAATAAATAGATTAATATAAGTATAAACTCGGGGAAAAAGGTTTAGATCTGACCACATATAATTATATCTGATCAGATCTGACTGAGTAAATCTGGCTAGATCTTTAAATTGTCTCTATCTGGCCAGATCTGATCAGATATAATTATATGTGGTCAGATCTAAACCTTTTTCCTCGGGGATCCCTATTAAAAAAAAATTAAATTGCGAAAAAAAAAAAGATAATTTCAATTCAATCCGAAATGTAATCTGCTATATTAGGAACGTTACTTAGAGGAATTATAAATGATTATAATTAATGGAAAAATCACGGTGACTGCTGGGCTCGAACCTGCATCCTTCCGATTCAAAGTCTTTGATGCTATCCACTGCGCTGACCCACGTATGTGATCGTGTGAGTGTAAATAACTAGATATGAACAATTTTCAATAATAATACAATGTATACATGATTATATCTGAGCAGATATAATAAAATCTGATTATGTTAAGGGTTGTATTTAGTTTAGATGTAGGTATATCTGATCAGATCTCACGAGATACACGCAGATCTGACTAGATATAATCATGTCTGACATTGTATCTAGCCCAGATCTAATTATATCTGATTAGATCTGACCGGATATGAACGGTGGTTGGCCAGATACAATGAGATCTGATCATGTCTAAATATTGATCCGATCAGATATAAATAGATCTGCCAAGATATAATTTGATCTGATCCAATATAATTATATCTGGTCAGATCTTAATCATTTTCCTCGGGTTTCTATAAAAATGAGACGTATACATGATCACATCTGAACAGATATAACAAAATCAGATTATGTTAAATGTCGTATTTAGTTTAGATATAGTTATATCTGATCAGATCTTACGAGATATACGCCGATCTGACTAGATATAATCATGCCTGATATTGTATCTACCTAGATCTAATTATATCTAGATATAAATAGATCTGCCAAGATATAATTTTATCTGATAAGATATAATTATATCTGGTCGGATATAAATCATTTTCCCCCGGAATATATATATATATATATATATATATATATATATATATATATATATATATATGAATAACGTGGTTAAATTACGACGCATGCGCACGATACTCGTCCATTCTACTCGACTCTTCTCAACTCCCCCCGCTCTTTAAAATATATAAAGCTTGCTACGCAAGCAATTTCCCTTCCCACCCATTCGGAACTTTCACTCAATGTTTCTCTTCTCGCGCTATGTCCCCTTTTTCGCCTCAAAACGTTTAATTTTAGCCTCCGTGAAGCAGTTTCACTTCAACAAACAATTGAAGCTGAGTAAATTTTTTAACTGTCATATGCATTCGTTTAGCTGCAAAAAATGTATCCGCTCTATAAATAGACTCCTCTTTCGATCGCCGTTTGTTTCGTTAAAATCCATTGGATACTTTTTTTAAAATAAAAGTTTTGTGAATTTTAACCCTTACAACTCTTGTGCTATTTATTTTTTTATTATAACACCAATGGCACTTTTCATTATTTTTCACTTCAGAAATTTTTAAAATACATCGAACAGAATTTACAAGGTGCACTGTAATTTTGACAAAGCAACAGATTAAATTTTATCCAAGAAATTTAAATTTCTTAATCTGTTGCTTTGTCAAAATTACAATGCACCTTGTAAATTCGGTTCGATGTATTTTAAAAATTTCTACGTTATCGGTAATTTGTTCCATCATTCCATACTGTTCTCATGTTACCATGACATATTAATGTTTCTATAAATTTTTTATGTAAAAAATACCGTAAAATTCTCTGCGTGTAGCTAAGAATCTATCATGTATAAGATTTTTATTACTTGAAGTTCATACGAAACTTTCTTTTTCAAGTCAATCTCTTAGGTTAACGGATAGCGAGTCAAATTGTTGATCGCAAGTTCCACAGTATAAGTCCTGCACACACCCGAAATTGTATTTTTTTTATTTTTATAGAAATAATTCTATATAATTATTAGGGTGATTCGTTTGGAGCGACTATTTTTTTTTCACTCGCACTTGAAAATATTGTTATAGGCATTGAAAAAAAAATCCCTACAAGTTTCAGCCCTTAATTTAAATTTTAAGTACTTTATATTTGATTTTGAAGTTTTCCCATATAAAATACATAGGAAGTTCGAATTTTCTATTATCTATAACTCAGCCGCATTTCAAGTTATCGGGTCGCCGTTCACAGCATTTTGTAGGTAGTTTAATACTCTTTAAATGTATCTTTAGTAATTTTACTCGGGCTCTAATTGTTTTTTCTGTATTGGTTTTGAAAATACTTTTTTTTTTTGAATAATTTGGATTTTTAGTTGATATTAACTAAATAACGAAATTTACAGTAAAAATGCAGGGAACGATTTTTCGGAAAAGTTGATTCTCTTTAAAAAAGGTCCTTTTAGTTAAATGGCTCAAGTTCTTCGTTTACGTGATATAGGGATTTTAGTAATTTTGTAAATAAAGGATTTGTTAAAAAATTTTCCGAAGCTGATCAATTTTAACCCTTCTGGTTTTCATGAATGGATCGAATTAATGAAAAGATAATTATTTACAGTTTTAAAATTGAAATTAAATGGCATTTGTTCGACTTTTTTAAAAAATATTTTATTTACGAAATTACTACAATCCCTAAATCGTGTGAACGAAGAACTTGAGCCCCTTAACGAAGAGGACCTTTTTCGAGAAAATCAAATTTCTTAAAAAATCGATATCTGCATTTTTATTGTAAATTTCGTTCTTTAGTTAATATCAACTAAAAACTCAAATTATTATTAAAAAAATTATTTTCAAAACCAATACAGAAAAAACAATTAGAGTCTGAGTAAAATTAGCAAGGAGACTTTTGAAGAGTATTAAATTACCTACAAAATGCCGCAAATGGCGACCCGATAACTTGAAATGCGGCTGAGTTAGAGATAATTGAAAAAAAAATTCGAACTTTCCTATGTATTTTACATGAGAAAACTTTAAAATCAAATATAAAGTACTTAAAATTTAAATTAAGGATTGAAACTTGCAGGGAATTTTTTTTCAATGTCTATAACAATAATTTCAAGTGGCAGTGAAAAAAAATAGCCGTTCCAAACCAATTACCCTAATAATTATATATAGTTATACCCTCTATTAAGAAAACTGATTTAATCCATGCTAAGTGTATATCTATGTATTAGTCAATTCAAATTATTTTAAATCATTTCAAATTGTTTTTAATCCGGGACAATCGACGACAAAAATTTATCCCGGGTTGTGTTGCCCCCGGCTTGATTAACTTTTTTATTTCAGCACATCTCTTTCGAAACAACCCTAATAAAAATATTTACTGCTGAAATAGAAAAGTTCATCAAGCCGGGGGCAACATAACCCGGTACGAATTTTTGTCGTCGATTGGGCATAACTATATATAATTATATAATTTTTTTACCCAAATGACATGAACAGACATAAGCATACCTGATCAGGCCTGATTATGCCTGGTCATTTTTCATGTCTGATCAGGTCTGAAGACTCATGCCTCTTCATGTATGATCAGGTCTGATCATTTTTTTCCCGGGTGGACAGAAAAAAAAATTTTTTTCTAATTTTTCCCGCGCTTTTTCTCGTATGACTGTGCGATAACCGTAAATCTAAAAACAATTTTTCTTTTGCACCCGAAAACCACCCCCCACTGATTACTACGAAAAAGCGTCAAATTATGGCTCATAACACTCATAACTAAATATAGCACATGAAAGTTGGCGATGAGATCACGTAGACAATGATTAATTAAAATGCGTGCACATAAATAGCGCTAATTATGTATTAGTAAATTTATCATCTATCAACAACTTGAAATAACAATTGAATATTAAATATTAATTTTTAAATAAAACCGTACGATGGATAGTGGCGTTTAGGTCTAACGCATTTAAAACTTTTAGCAACTTCAGTGTTAGGTATGAGGCAGAGTATGTTGGAGGTGCCTCACAGATGACTCCACCAACACATCCGGAATGGAACCTTATATTGTTCGGTGTTTAATGAATTCGTATTCGTTAAAGATTGTAAGCTGGCGTATTAACGGTATCATTATACTTAGAATCACGCGCATCGATTTATCAATCAACCAATTTATTAATTTGTTATCAAAGTGTGTACACGTGTCATTCGTTACATTGATTCTGAGACCAAAATGGCAGCTTATTTAGTTCTATCGCAAAGAATTATTAACAAAAATATTTTTGTACACCAAAAATACTCTTTTTTATGTTGTTATTCAGTGGAAAAAGGGAGGGGGGGTCGAATGTATAAACAAAATTTAGATCGAAAGATCTTGCAATAAGAGGTTTCAAGTTTTAAAATGTTTCTTTTAAGATCTCGATACGATTAATTTTCGCAAAGTTACAGCCTTTCAAGAATCACTATAAAATTTCTAAAATTTCTCTGTTCCTTCAATTTTTTGCATTAATGTATATTTGGGACCGAATCATCATCTGTATCACTCTATGGCCTTTAGAATTATATCATATTTATTACATTACCATTGCGAAAAGCTCTTGATTTGAATCAATATCGTAATGTAATTTTTGTGCGAATATTAATGCCATTGATAAAGTCACTGTATAAGATACCATTGTTATAGCTATACAGTCGACCATGACATTTCCTATTAATTCAATAGTAGGTAGCTCAGGTTTTGGAAATCTGCGGAAATATAAAATTTAACATGAATCAATTTAATTTCAAGTTATAGATAAAATTGTCAACTTACCCCGTTGGAATATTACCAACTGTATTAATCATATATTGTCCAGGCAAATCAAAATACTTAGAGATAATAATTCCAGAAACAATAGCAATTAATTCGATTGGTAACGGCATATTGCATTTCTGTTCAAGCCATGGCTTAACATATGAAATTAATATAAAGTAAATTCAAAAAGTTTATTAAAAAATATCCGGATTATTGCGATTCTAATAAAACTGAATAAAATTTTTTTTTCATTTTCGGAAAAAAAATTATAATTTTGGAAATTTAAAAATCGTAAACGGACGAATGACGCCAACTGTATTCCAAGATTGATACAAGTTCCTTTCTTTTAAATAAACTGCTATAATTTTAACACTGAGAGAGAAAATTAGCCTTACAATTAAAATTTTCGCTGTTTAAACAATGATTGGAGTTTCTATAAAGCAAACTGATCAAAAAAATTCTCCAAAAGTTAACGGTTATTGAAATCAAGGATTTCTCGTGATATACAGCTTCGTTACGAGAACCGTCTGTGATTCAAACCTATTTTCATATGGCTATTACCATCCCCCATGGAAATATAATATATAAAAAATATATTTCATGATGTTTGTGAAATATATGTGGCATATAAATAAAATATAAAAAAAATATAATTAGAATATATGTGAAATATACGCACATATATTTTACATATAAAATAAATATATTTAAAATACATAACTTTTGGCCGTTTTTCGTATAAAAAAAATATTTTTCTTATATAGTCAAAATGTATATCACATATATTTTTTTTGTACGGCAAATATATATGATGAAATGTAATCAACATATATGTGGGATATATTTTAAATATATTATCGTTATTTAGGCAGATCTTTGGTGTGTGTGTGTGTGTGTGTGTGTGTGTGTGTGTGTGTGTGTGTGAGGGGAGGGGGTTGGAGCAGATAAATAATGACTAAAAAATCCAACTGGTTCAGGCTGGAGTACCAAGGGCACTAGCTCTCAGATTGTTCGATAATGGAAAGGCACAGATTTTTTTGTGAGGATGGGGAGAGGGAGGGAGCTAAAAAATAATGATTACAAGAACCAACTGGTTTAGGCTGGAGTACCAAGGGCACTAGCTGTCAGGTTGTAAGATGATTAAAGGGCTCAGACCTTTCAGTAAGTTGAAGGGAGGGAGGAGGGAGCAGAAAAATAATAATTGAAAAAACCAACTGGTTAAGGCCGGAGTACCAAGGGCACTAGCTCTCAGATTGTTCGATAATGGAAAGGCACAGATTTTTCGTGTGCGGGGGGAGGGGGATAATAACTAACAAATCCAGCTCGATCAGGCTGGAGTACTAAGGGATCAAGCTGACAGATTGTTCGATGATGGAAGAGCTCAGATTTTTGCGGGCCAGGGGGGGGGGGGGGGAGCAGAAAAATATCTGAGAGCTTCCGTCATAGAACAATCTGACAGCTAGATCCCTCGGTAATCCAGCCTGAACCAGTTGGATTTTTTAGTCATTATTTATCTGCTCCAACCCCCTCCCCCCCACACACACACCAAAGATCTGCCTAAATAACGATAATATATTTGAAATATAACCCACATCCATAGCGATCCACAGGGATCGTGATTATTCTTATTACTACTATGACTAATACTATTGTAATTATTACTATGATTATAATGACTATGGCTATTCTTATTGTTATGACTATTACTATTGTGATTAGACTATTACTACTATGACTATTGCCATTGGTATTATTATTACTATGACTACTATTATTGTGAAATATTACTATGATTATTCTTACTACTATTGTAATTATTACGATTATACTATTATTATTACTACTACGATTGTATTATTATTACCATTATGATCGAGTATATGAATGTATTACCGGGGAAAATTATTCTCCCGAGCGAAAAAATCAAAGGAAAAAGAAAATAACAGAAATTCGTCTAAGTCCCGAGCGATTTTATAAACGAAACGAAAATAATATTGAAAAAATTGTAAAATGAAAGAAAATAATATTGAGAGAACTAAAATTCTTCCAAGTCCCGAGTGAGTTTACTGAAGAAAAGAAAAAGAATGCAATAAGAATTTAAGTAGGGTAGGGAGGGGCTAGTTGATCATAGGGACAAATTGTGCAATCGCAATATCTCGAAAACTAAGCAATTTACAAGAAAAGTTTAAATAGTGAAGAGAAAGGGTTACGGTAGAAGAACACATTGCGTGATTATCAATGGCCATTCGGTGATCAAGCTCAATGACAGAACGCTTTGTTTTTGTTTGCGTAAAAAAAAAAACAGGCCTTCAGAATTTTTCTCCTATACTCGTATGAAAATATTTTTTCGTGATCACATAAGTATTCAAAGATAACTTAATCATTGCTCTTTCGATTGAATATGGTTATTTATTTTAAGCTCTTATCATTTTTTTAACTTCCCGCTATGAAAATTGCAAATTTTCGAAAAAAGGGAAGTTATTGGTTTCGGTCCGATTTTCGAAAATCGGGTTTTCATCAGACGTCGACGTTTTGAGGTCCTAGGAAGCTATTCTATTTCTGGATAGACATCCGCGCGCGCGTGTGTATGTGTGTGTGTGTGGATGTGTGTGTGTGTAAATTTTTTTTGTCTGATGATATCTTTGCAATGAATCAACCGATTTGAACGAACTTGGTAGCAAACGAAAGAGCTCATCAAGACTTAAAATTGGTTAGATTTTGGAGTCGATCGGTCATGTAGTTAACGAGTTATACGAAAAATAAAAATTGAAAAATTTTTTTTTTTAATTTTTTGCGTATAACTTATAAACCACTTGTCTGATACGCCTCAATATGTAATCAATTTTAAGTCTTAGTAAGCCCTTTCGGTTGCCATCAAGAACGTTCAAATCGGTTGATTCGTTCCAAAGATATCGTCGGACAAAAATTATTTTTTTGTAGTGAAGGCATGGTATACCGGCCTAACAAATTTTTGAGCTCGAAGAGTTCAAAAATTTAAAAATAATAATATTTTCGAAAACAGCGAGAAGTTTTGGGGCTGGCCCGCAGGGTCAGGCGGTTTTCAGATTTTTATAATTTAACTTCTACTTTGCTGCCTCATTTGGGGCTAGTTGAGCAAAGCACGCTAAATGTATTAAATGCGTGCCGAGCGCTGGTCTAACCTATATGTTTGTATACATGCAATTGTGATAGTGACAGAAATGATTTAATAATTTGGGATTTTTAATCATCTAGCAATATTTATGGTCTCATAATTAGTCACTACTTTAATTCGATATTTATTTACTTGATAATTATTATTAAATATATAATTATAAATACAAAAAGTGTAATCATAATCCAAAGATTGGGAAGTTTTAATTATGTTGGATTTTATTTCAAATATCAGAGTTATAATAATATAAGTATGCAATAATGATAATAAATAAATATTTGCTTGTTAATCACAATTTTATGTTGTATTCATATCATTCTATACAATCATTCCGTTAATTTTAGCCATTGCACAACTAGCCCCACATCATGCTCAAGTAGCCCCACTAGTGCACGCGGAGCAATTTGGAGCGCTCGCGCATTTTCGGGAATAACTTGTAAACTTACACTCGGATCGTTTTTATGTCGCTAGACCTTTTGAAGAAGACTAAATCACGAACCTAAAAGCACATGAATTGATTCAATCCGATGCGTCGTCTTAAAATTACGGAAGATCAAATCAAAAAGTGATCAACTATCCCCTCCCTACCCTGAATATAAAATACGTAGAATTTCGCCGGCCGAGTTAAATACTCGCGACGGACGAATGAAGGGAACGAGAGAATGAGCGATCGGGACTTAATAATTTTTTTGTCATATCAACCGCGGAAGTTGAATTTTCGAGTAACACGCAGAGGGCGCGAACTATACGATTTCTGGCAATCTAAAGTTTAGTTAACTTTCCTCGAACTAGTATCGAAAAGTAACTTCTCTCTCTCTATCTGTCTCTACATTCCTACACGACTACTAAAATACGCTATAGATGAGTCGAATTATCTTTTAATTCGACAAACGTCCGCTGGGTAGAACTTTTAAATTAAATAAACAGTAATTAAATAATTTTGACTGTTTCTCTCGCAAATTCAACTTCTGCCGTCGATATGACAAAAAATTTTGTTCGATATTTTATGCTCAAAGGTAGGAACCCTGAACAGACTTGAAGTGCAGGCACGCGTTTGAGGCTATGGATACATTCTCATCAAGACCTCGTACTATATCCCGTCTTGCTAAGAATGCGCCCATAACCTCAAACTCGTGACGTCACTTCAAGCCGTCAGAATCCCTACTGTTCCGCAGACGTATCGAAAATAACTATCCTCTTCGCTATAATTGTGTCGAAGGCGATAGAGGGCGACAGTAAGTGAATCCTTTCCACACTTGCGGCGGAAAGGCCAGGTAATAAGTTCGCTCGGGAAAACCGGAGGAATTGACTCGTTCTCTGGGTGCTTTACTCGACGGGAGACTTCTAGCTGAGTAAATCCAAGAAGTTGCGGTTATCTGAAGTCCGGCTGAGACGCAGGTAACTGATAGCTAGAAACCCACGAGAAAGTGGACTCCCCATTCTGAGGCCTTCCACTAAGGGGTGGCAGGTGATCATAGTCGAGTAGGTGGGAGTGAGATGGAGACTATCTGCTCACCCCTTGGGATGGCGTTGAACTAGGGCCAAAAGGGCGACGACTAGTAACCCTTTGGCAACCCGGGGAACCAGTAACCGGTAAAGTAGAACGCGGATTAGTTTTAACGGGAAGATTTGATTGTACCGCGCGTTGTATGTAATTAACTGTATTTGATAATTGTAAATAGGCAATAAAGAGGCTCATTATTTATTATTTAAATAGTCTTTGATTGCTTAAATAAATTCCCGGTGGTTACCCTGGGTACTAGCGAGTATATTCGAGCCGGGAATTAACCGTTACAAATTTTTTAACGCACATGAGTAAATTTAGTAACGCACATCAAATACATTGAAATTTATTGATTCAATTTTTTTTTAAATTTTATGAAAATGTTTTCTATGATTTTGAATTATATTAGGTACTTGGTATTTTTTCGATTTGATTTTTTTTAACTTCCCGCTAAGAAAATTGAAAATTTTCAAAAGAAAGGGAGTTTATTAGTTTCGGTCCGATTTTCGAAAACTGAGTTTTCAACAGATCTCGGCGGACGTACGAACGTATGTCGGTAAATATTCTATAACTTTTGAACGGATTAACCTATTTCGCTTTTTGAGGTAGTGTTTGAAGCGGCTGTATGAGCTCGAAAACAATGAGAAGTTTCGGGCCTGCAGGGTCAGCCAGTTTACAGTTTTTTCTTTTCATTCTTTCGTCGACGATATTTCTTGAACGGATCATCCAATTGACATGTTCTTGGCAGAAATCGTAAGCTTTTATCAAGCTCTAAAGCTCATTATATTTTGGAACTGATCAATTTGATAATTTCCAAAATATTCACGGAAACCAACAAAAAAATCTGGGCATCGGTTGGCCATGCTGGCCAGCCCCAAAACTTCCTGCTGTTTTCAAGCTCTTTGAGCTCGAAAACATTAGTATGAATACATTTTCGAGTTCTTTGAGCACATACACACACACACACACGCGCGCGCGCACATCTCTCTGAAAATGTCAGAATAGCATCCTAGCACCTTCAAACGTCGACATATGATGAAAACTCAATTTCTGAAAATCGAGGTGAAACCAATAACTTCCCGAATATTTTGATAATCGTCGATTTTCTTAGCGGGAAGTAAAAAACAATTTTTTTTTATTCTTTCTTCGACGATATCTCTCTAATGGATTATCTAATTGAGGCGTTTTTGGCAGCAATTGAAAGCTTTTACCAAGTTCTAGAGCGAGTTAGATTTCAGAATTGATCGATTCGACAGTTTTAGAAATATCTAAAAAAAACCGAAAAAGCATTTTTTTTCGTATTTCTTTAGTATCTCAGAATCTGTTTGACAAAATGATTTGAAATTTTCTGGAAATATAAGTTAAGAATAACTCTTCCGAATGCCGCAAGAACTATCAAGATCGGTTCATTCATTAAAAAGATATGAGAGGCTTACATTCACACACACACACACACACACTTACACATACAGACACTCGGACATCATTCTAAAAATAGTCAGAAAAGCTTTATAGGGCCTCAAAACCTTGACATCTAATAGAAACTAGATATTCGGAAATCGTAGATAAACCAATAACTTCCCGAATTTTGGAAAATTTTCAATTTTCTTAGCAGGAAGTTGAAAAATTTCTTCTTCTTGAACTTTGGGGGGGTTGTAACTTTTTATGTATTATAGTTGTAAGCATAAATATATAAGAACGGTTATCAGATAATTTCGTCCAAGCTTTTCTCTGAAATAAAAACCCTAAATGCAAAGTGAAGACACAGACCCGATCCTTTAATCTATGAACTAGCAAAGTGCACTTCAACTTTTTGATAAATTCCATTTGTTTACGAGAAAAACTTGGACAAAATTCCCATTTACTGTACAAGTGCAACAAAGATAGTACCGTTCATCCACTTAAGTGCGAATCGAGAAACAAATGAAAACGCCATAACATATTTTTGTACGAAATTTGATTCCCTATAAAAGTATCATAGTCAAAATTAGAAAAAAATTTTGTCATTTAATTTTTCGAGGAAAAAAAAAATTTTACATGTATTTTAAATAGAAAAAATGAACTTGTCTAGCGCTAGCTCAATTTTCAAGATATCAAGTTGATTTTTTATGAGGATTTTTTTTAGGTCCCAAAGAAACGTTTGAGATTATGAGACCCAAAAAACTACAATTACTTATTTTTTATTTATTATTTAAAATTATTTTTTCTCGGTTATGTAAAAAAGATTCACCGATATCGTACCTTAAAAAAATGTTTAGTATTTATTAAACAAAATAATTTTTTTCCCATTTCATCAAAAGGTAAATTATTTACCCAAAAGTAAATTGATTATTCAAAACATAATATGAACGTTTGAAGTGTGCACTATTAGATTTTCCATCGCGATAATTAGTGGGAAGATAATTCTATTAGAAAAAAAGAAGTCTAAATATAAAAGACATTTAATCTGACTGTGGATATCCAATTTAAATTTTAGTCTATGGGTCATTCTACGATAAGAGGTAATATGCACGGCAATCATTATAAAATAGATTTCTTATTTTCTATGTTGTCATCTTATGCCATACATAGCAGCATCTTCATGTATTTTCTAAATAACATTATGATTGAATGCCTAATTAAAACACATTTTCCTGAAATTACATATTTGAGTCTGAAAAAGTCTCTACCCTGGTTTGTCCCCTTGACGTTTTTGGTTAAGCATGTAGACTAGGGTGCTTCATTTAAAACGAACATTTTTTTTTTAGCGGACACAAGAAAATTTTGTTACTTATGTTAAGAGAATGTTAAGAGAAAAATTCCCTGAAAATTTCAGCTCTTCATTTTAATTTTAAGTACCCCGGGAAAAAATGATTTTGCCTAATTATATATAATTATACATAATCACTTATATATGATCAGATTCAAAAATTGGCCAGATCTGATTATATATAATCATGCATGAACGAATATAGTAATTTTTAGAATCTTATTTAGAATATTTGTAAATTATTAATTAAGTAATTTGATTAGGATTTATTGTTTTCATCAATATAAATGTCAGTTAAATTAAAATAAAAAAAAAAAAATCACTATCCGCTCAGTACTATTTTAATACGAGGTCACCCGTCCAATTTATGTCCCACGTCGATGCTGTTTAACTTTGGTTATCGCTAGATTGTAGTTTGATCCTCGAGTCTGTTACACACTTATAATTAATAAACGTTTATGGCATTAGTTAACTCAAATAATCAAATTGATACATCCTACGTAAATAATGCACCTAGTCACGTATTCTCATGTATAATTATATATAAGCCTATATATGATCATACATAGGCAGATATAATTCAGGTCTGATCAGATCTAATTATATATAGACATATATAAAGCTTTATACATAGTTCGAGACATAATGTATTAGTCAGACATGATCAGATCAAATTATATATAACGTCAAGCATAATTATATATAGAGGTAGATGTGATGATGTATAATCATACATAAATTCATGTATAATTATATATAATCATACATTAATTCGTGTATAATTATGTATAATCATACATAATTATATATAATTAGGCAAATTCATTTTTTCCCGGGACTTCCTATCGAGCATCAAAGTTTTCCCGTTTAAAAAGCATGTAAATCGAATAACTTTTCTTTAAAATTACTATAACTTAGCCCGATTTTGAGCTATCGTTTGGAAATCAGTTTTTATTTGTAGAGTATTTGTTGCTTTTTAAAAGTGTATAAACCGGTTTCGGTCTAACTCGATCCACGTCGATTGTATCAGCTCCGAAAGTCAATTTTTCACTTCTTTCATTTATTTTTGTTAATAGAGAAGAAACGGCTCATCTTAAAAAAAATATGCATAGGGCCAATCTTTTCGGAAATTTTGTCCTATACAAAATTGCTTATGACACTTATATTTCTAAAGTCCACTGTTCATAAGATACATGCATTTCAACACTTGACAATAAAAAAAATCTGTCTATCGGTTGATCCTGCGGGCCAGCCCTAAAACTTCCCGCGGTTTTCAAGCTCCTTGTGCTTGAAAACATTGTTGTGAATACATTTTCGAGCTCTTCGAGCTCGAAAATACTATTGTATGACATTGTTTTGGGAAAAAACCGTTTTTTAGCATTTATTTCTCCCACGATATGTTACGAACGAATGATCCGATTGAGATGGTTGAGGCGGCAATTGACGAGTTTTATTGAGTTCTCGAGCTGATCAATTTTTGAAATTGATCGGATGAGTTGCTTCGAAGATAATCGAAAAAAACCGTTTTTTACCATTTCTTTCTCGATCGTTTTCTCTCAAACGAATAAATCGATTGAGATGGTTGAGGCGGCAATCGACGCGTTTTATTAAATTCTTGTGCTGATTAGATTTTGGAATTGATCGATCAAACCATTTCTGAAAAATTTGAAGAAAACTGAACAAAAAATTTTTTTTTTTTAGTTTTTCTTCCATATCTTAGAGTCTATTTAATCGATCGATTTGAAATTTTCAGAAAAGTTGACGGCCAACAAACTCTTTTGATTGCCACCTCGAACATTTTAATCGGTCAGTTCATTAAAAAGATATTAAGAGTTTACATCCATACACACATACGCACACACACACACACACACACACACACACACACACACACACACACACACACACACACACACACACACACACACACACATATACATACACACATATATAGACACTCGGGCATCCTTTTGAATATAGTCAGAATAGCTTCCTAGGACCTCAAAACGTCGACATCTGATGAAAACTCGATTTTCGAAAATCGGGGTGAAACCAATAACTTCCCGAATTTTTGAAAATTAATAATTTTCTTAACGGAAAGTTAAAAATTGTAAACTTACTATGGTACTAATCTTTTTTATTGTAAAATGTTAAAATGCATGTATCTCATAAACAGTGGACTTTAGCAATATAAGTGTTATGAGCAATTTTGTAGAGGACAAAATTTCCGAAAAGATTGGTCCTTTGCATATTTTTTGTAAGATAAGCCGTTTCTTCTCTATTAACAAAAATAAATGAAAGAAGTGAAAAATCGACTTTCGGAGCTGATACAATCGACGTGGATCGAGTTAGACCAAAACCGGTTTATACACTTTTAAAAAGCAACAAATACTCTACAAATAAAAACTGGTTTCAAAACGATAGCTCAAAATCGGGCTAAGTTATAGTAATTTTAAAGAAAAGTTATTCGATTTACATGCTTTTTAAATGGGAAAACTCTGATGCTCGATAGGAAGTACTTAAAATTAAAATTAAGAGCTGAAATTTTCAGGGAATTTTTCTCTTAACATAAATAATAAAATTTTCTTGCGTCCGCTAAAAAAAATAAATGTTCGTTTTAAATGGAGCACCCTAATGTAAACATTATATACCTTCTTTGTAGCAATATCCTAGTTAAAGTATATTCAGCACAATTTCAAGTGAGTATACATGAGTATAATAAAGGAAAAATATAAAAGTATTTGTTTACTTTCGATAATTTTCAAACTCTATTTTTATCTCGCTTTTTTTGTGTATCTACCCTGGCAAAGTACAATCCGCTAAAAAAAAATCGAAATATTAGACGAACATATTAAAAATGGCGCTCATGAACACGCATCAGCGAGAAGGTGGTAGAACTGAACAAACCAGGCGTTAAATCGCTGTCATTTTTTAATTGGCACGACGTAACAGTGCGGTGCAGTTGCTTTGCAAGGTTAATGTGTCTCTCCTCTGGTAAGCTGTAAATTTGTATAATTCACTTAATTGATTTTGTATTTATTGCTTCAATTCAACAATAGTGTAATAGTTGGAGAGTGACATGTTTTCAATCGAAAATCAATTTATGTCAGTCAAAAAATTAAAGTTAGTGAAGAAAAGGTCTCTCCCCTGCCGTATTTCCCCTGACAAGATAACTAGCAGGGGAAATACTCACTAACTAGGTGAGATACCGACATGGACTGGGTTTGATTATCTACATTTCCCAGTTCGAATTATCTACATTTTTCTCAATTTATTTATAGACTTTCTATTGAGAAAGTTCCTTTCTTATCTTGCCCGATCCCATCCTATCCTAATTTTCGTTCCCCATAATATGGAAAAGAGTGGAACATCTCACGTATATAGTCCCGTATGTGAGTGTAAGAACACATATGCTTTCCTACTTAACAGCGTTATTTAAATTATTTATGTATTTGGTATGGTAAAAAACGAATTATTTAGATAATTTAAGTAATGCTGTTAAGCAGGAAAGTATATGTGTTTTTACACACACACTCTCTAAACATGAATTAGTGAAAATAAGTGAATATTCACTGATTCGGAGTGCAAATCGAACAACTAATTCCAACAAGTGATTGACACTCTGAATTAGTGAATATTCACTTATTTCACTAATTCATGTTTAGAGAGAATACGGGACTATATACGTGATGCGTTCCACACATTTCCATATTATGGGGAAGGAGAATTAAGATAGGAGGAGATTGGGCAAAATACGGAAGAAACCTTCTCAATGAAAAGTCTATAAATGAATTGAGAAAATTATGGATAGTCCGAACTAGGAACCGAAGTCCACCATCCCTGATCTTGATGTCTCTACCCTGCCCAATGCATTTACCCTGGCTTTTTAAAAAGAAACTAAATATGTATAAAGTGACTTGCCCTAACATGAATGTGTTTCTAGAAGGGACTTAAATCGTAAGATTATCGTTTAATAGAAAAATTTCAACTTTTCTTCTTAACCGCATCTTCTATGGCCGCAAAACCTCTTATCGTAGAATGACCCCTGTATGAAAAAAAAACACACACACACATTTCCTCGTGTTTCATTTAACAACGTGACAACAGATATATTCAGTTTTAATCTGCCACTGAAATAGCTTACATATCTATGCACTTAAATAAATATTCTATTGTTTACATTGCTTTAATCGATGTGATTGTGCAGTTGTTTTTACTAATATAAATGTATTCTTGACATTTAATACTAGTTACCCATCACATAACTTTGACAATGATCAATGTGAATTCATTAGATCTATCATCTTTTACTATAAATATTAATAATATATTTACATTTATTGTATTTACCTTGAATAATTCATTATTGATCATCATAATAGAGATTGTTACAGCTGATACGATCAAAGATGCATAATTAGAATAATTCAATACACTAAATATGTCTACAATCGTCTAAAAAAGAAAGTGATTTAAAAATTAAACATATCAAAGTAGTCATTAATAACCGTTCGTAATTCACAAAATATTTCACTGTACGTATCGTAAGCGCACTTAAATCATGCTAAATTGAGTCAAGTGAAAAGAGTGTAGTTAATAAATATTATTGGATACTAAAAAATAGTAACTTAAAATTCGACGACCTCTATGCAGCAAGTTAAATAAACGAAGGGTTTCACTCATTTATACAACAATTATTTCTCGGGAAGTTCTTCACTCGAAAAACGAGATAAAACAAGAATTTTTTTACGTTTTACTTGGAGGTTTTTTTTTTTTTTTTCGTTTTTTGGAAAAATTTTTTTTTTCTCTTTACCTTATATTTACTGAATAACTAACGCAAGAATGAAAGAAAATCCGAAAAAAATTAATTTTTTCATTTTGGTAATGATTACACAAATTAAGGAACAAAACTTGTTCCTATAATTGTTTTGTAAAACTTTGAGTAATCGGCCCGGACAAACGGTTCAATGGATCAATCTGAAAATTTCCAAGGTTTTGGGGGGTACATTAAGTTGTAAAATCACCTAAAAACAATAACCTTTCCATCAATATTTGCAAAGTAGCGATGAATTGACTAAAAAACCATAAAATGTCCATTTTTTGTGGGTTTTTCAAATTGATATTAAGAATGGAAAAAAATTTTTTTTTTTTTAAATCGAAAATGGAGCTTGTAGAGAATTTAATCAAGTCTCTTAAACTGCCCTTTGAATTACTGTGCGACCATTAGTTGCTGAAATATCGATAATCAAAGACAAAAGGATCCTTTTTCATTTGAAGGCTAATATCTCTGCAGCAAATTGTCGTACAGAGAAATAAAAAAAATCAAATTGTAGCTGAATAAATTTCCTAAACGAGTCATAAATTGATTTTTCTAAAAAAAAATTTTTTAGATGTCAAGCTTCAATTTGCTTTTTTTATTTTTTCAATACGATCATTTTTCACGAAAATACAGCCTTCCAAAAATCACTAAAAAATTTATAAAATTTTCTTGCTCCGCTAATTTTTGTGAGAAGTGTATTTGCCCTCGTGGTCGATTTTTCAAGGAATTTTGCCATAACCTATCATAATTAGTTGAGTAGAAGTCAAAAATACCATTTGTTAAAAAATTTATATATGTATATTAGACTGGGCCAAAAAAATCGACTATTTTTTTTTCTTTCGATACTGTGAAATTATTATTCCTGATGACAAAAAAAAAATTATTGTGCAAGTTTGAGCCCTTAATATTGATATTAAGAGGTGTATTGTTACGACTATTTGTTTTTTGACAGAAATTTCATTTTTTACCCAAAACTCGTAAATCATCTATCTTAAAAAGTTGAGCAATGTATATCCTTGAAAGAAATTGAATTCCCTACAAAAAATCTGTCTTAGTAAATTGACGTAAAACGAGCCATTTCCTTGTAACCGTGCCTTGAATATTGTTTTGTTTTTTAAATTCTTTGTTTCTATTTTGGATTTTTGTAAATACTAGAAATATTAAAATTTTTTTTACTCAAGATACATATTTTTGAAGGAAATTTAATGCTCTACAAAAAAGGTCTCTTAAAATTTTTTGCTAAATTCAATTCTTCGAAAGTTATCCAAGGTTGAAGTTGAGTCAAAACGACTTAAATAACCTATATAACTTGCGAAGGAGTGAATTTAGCAAAAAATGTTAGAAGACCTTTTTTGTAGAGCATTAAATTTCTTTCAAAAATATGTACCATGACGAGAAAAAATTTTAATATTTCTAGTAGTTACATAAATCCAAAATAGAAACAAAGAATTTAAAAAACAAAACAATATTTAACGCACGGTTACAAGGAAACGGCTCGTTTGACCTCAATTTACTATGAAAGATTTTTTGTAGGGAATTCAATTTTCTTTAAGAATTTACATTGCTCGTGTTACGTTCTGGCTCTAATTAAATTTACATAAAAATTTTAGAAAATTTTTTTTTTGAAGTCTCGAATTATTTATTCGCCACGGTGGGCGAATAAACGGTTCGACACCTTTTAGAATCATAAATAAATAATAAATTAATAAATCGTTACTTTGTTGGCGATAACATTTTTATTCATCACCAACAATGTAACGGAAATCTCTTGCGATAAGAGAATCGCCGTGGCTCGCGGATAGTCTAAACAGATGACGACGCATGAGACCCGGGCCACGACGATTCTCTCATAGGAAAACTGAGATGCAACGTTAACACTTTGACGAATGTACTTAGTCGAGGAGCTGAAGAATCAAGGCAGTCGATCGCGAGATCTCAAAGAGCACGAAACTCTGTACAATTGACTGACTGATTCTTCTGTCTCCACCGGTTTAAAGGAATAAAACCTAAAATTGAACCTTTATATAAATCTTTTGTCTAAGAACCTTAAAGGGGCGAGCGCTTACTAGCTGTTCCACCCTTCCTTTGCTCAGAGCGCTAATCAGCAGTTCGGGCTCCTTCACCACCTATCATAACAACCTTTATGCCTCGAGGCCGACGAAGCAGGAGATCAGGACGTACTGTACAGCTCGGTCGCGTAATTCAAGGCGTTATCGCGGACCTTGCACAAGGTCGACCGAGAATAAGATCAGAGGAAGTCCTTATCGAGCCGGTAACGCTAGTAATACCGCGAGTGGTCGCCAACGATTCGATTGAGACATCAAAATCATGTGCTGTTGAGCCTCCGAGCTCGTGTGTTGTTGAGCCTCCGAGCTCGTGTGTTGTTGAGCCTCCAAGCTCGTGTGTGGTTGAGCCTCCGAGCTCGTGTGTTGTTGAGCCGTTGGTTTCTGTGGACGTTCCATCCGTCCATCCACTCAGTGGAAGCATCCCATTCCACGACCCACGGTACGGATACTATTCTGAGGCCTATTTCAAGGCCACCGGCAGAGACGCATACGCACCGGCGGAGGAGAAGAAGTTACTCAAGAAAGGGATTATTTGGGCCGACTTATGGGGCCCATAATCTCCACCATGGTAAGTGACTAAACTTTTTGCATAAAATAAAGGAAGGTCAACAGCTGACGCACCTGGGGTCTATCGACACCCTAACGACGTCAACCTGGTCAAATAAAAAATTATTCTGTCTGATAACAGATAAGCCAGAATGTAACATTGGTGCTGTGACCAGGATGCTGTTGAGTTTCTTCTATTTTATTATTTTTTATTTTAATTTAAACAAAGTGTTGCTACGGAATTTTAATAAAAAGTGACCGCGAGTGTTTTTCTTTCGTATTAAAAAGTGTTTAATGTTTTCTCACAAAAATAATTATTATTATAAATACTCGCGATCACTCTTACAGACGGGAACGATGTTTGAGTTATTAAATTATTTCCCGTGGATTTTAATTTATTTTATTATTTAAATTGATAAATAAATGACGTATCGATGTTCTATGAAAGTGATTTTATTTTCCGTCGGATCATAATATCAGTAATGAATATAAATTCTTGCCGTCGGGAAACGTACATGAATATTTTGTGATTTTTAGTGCTTTACTTTACGGAATTCGTTATAAAACGTTACCGAGTAATTTAAATTTAACTGGAAAAATGAACTATAACACTTATCCAAAGTTTGACATTACTGAATCAGTTGACAGAATTAATATAAACAATGGAATAATAACTGTATAAGATCTCAAATCTAACCGAGGTTTATTATTCATCAATTTTTTATATTAATGCTGTCCATTACTCACTAGTGTGATACCAAATGAATGTTATTTGTTTGAGAATTTTCAATTGTGAGTTAAGAATCAAGATTTGTCAAAGCTATCGAGTCTTACGTAAAATTGTGTGAATTAATTATTTCCTAGTTGAAGTAGTTAATTCGTTTTCCTTTTTTTCTCTCTCAAATCAATTGTTTTTTTTTCATATATCATGAATTAATTAATTGAAATTATTCTAATCTTATTAATTAATTTATTTTTCTACCGTTTAGTAATGATTACGAATGCTTTGACAGTTTTTTTTTCTTTCTCATGATCTTATAAATATTCAAATAATTAGCGCGACAATTGAGAAAGCTTAAACAAATAATTATTTTATAAAATGGATAAACGAAGAGAACCTATGACAGAGGAGAAACTCCTCGAACTGTCAGAAAAACTTAATGAACAGTGTAGAATGCACGACGACCGGGAAGCAGATCTTGAGGCACGGGAACGGCTTCTCAACGACCGATTAAGTGACCTCTCGGAGCGGGACCAAGCAAACATCGAAAAAGAGACGAAACTGCGCGATATCGAAGCAGAATTACGGAAATTAGAAATTTCTTTGGGAGAACGCAAACTCGAGTTAAAATCACGCGAATTAATATACCAGGGTGAACCTGATGAGCTAAAGGCCGAGTGTGAACGTCGTTTACGAGAATTAAAAGAGCGCGAAGCAGAATCTAGTCAGCTTCTTGAACAGGCTAAAATAATGCAAACAGAGCGATTGAACAAACGCGAGATTACGTTAGCCAACCGGGAGCGTGAGTTGACAGAGATCCAGGAAAAACTGGATAAACAAGAACGCGATCTGGTGGAGCGAGAAAACGCGGTAGCTGCTCACGAAAAAGAGTTGCGAAACGACTCCAAATTATTACAAAGCTGGGCTTCGGAGCTCAAAGAAATGAAAACGACCACCGTAACTAAAGTGCCAAGCGTAATCCAGGAACTCAGGGACGAAATGTCCCAATTAAGAAACAGTGGGTCGAAAGAACTCTCAAGCAACGCGAATATCACAATCAAGGACGCGTTGTCCTACGTGCCTACCTTTGAAGGTACAAGCGCTGCGGTTTCAGATTTTATAAGATCGTGTAGTCGAGCTTGTTCCATGCTAGCACCGAGCGCCGAATTTATGTTTTTGACACTTGTTCGGCAAAAATTTAAAGGCGACGCTCGGATCGCCGTCGAAAACATGGAGTATAGTAATATGAAGGAGTTCGAAAACCTTCTTCGCACTGTCTTCGATCGTCACCGTTCTGCAAATCAATGCAAGGCCGAGCTCGAGAACATCATCATGCGACCCAAAGAAAATATGGTTTCTTACGTAAATCGCGCCCGTACGATCTACCGCGACATTCTGCATGCGGAAGCAACCGAAAGGGGTACGCTCATTGAAGCGGAAAAATTAAAAATTGAGAAGGACGCGATTTCGGCTTTTCTTAATGGCATTCCACCTTTACTACAAGTTCAGTGTTTGCTTAAGCCACACGATACGTTGGAGCAAACTTACGCGTCGTCGATAGCCGCGTTTAAAAATCAGGAAGACAACGCAAAGCGCTTCCAAACACCGGTCGGGGTCACGGTAGCTCATATACAGAGTAATCAACCTGACAGGTCTAAGCCAACTAGGCCAGAGCGCCAGGTGGAAAAAAATAAGGATCTCCGCTGTAATTATTGTGATAAACGCGGTCATTTTGAAAGAGATTGCTTGCAGAAAAAGGTATCGAGTAACAACAATAATAATAAATTTAATAATGATAGTAAATTTAATAATAAATACAACAACGTTGACCGGAGAAACCAGAATGATGGTAATAAAAACAAACCTCGCGGTAACGAAAGAAAACCCGAGAAAAATCGTGAGGAGTGCCCGTGCTGCGGCAAAGTAAATCACAGTTTGGCAAACTGTTTTAAATTTGCAACGCTTGTACAAACGCGTTATGGGCCGTCGGGAAACTCCAAACTCCCGGGGATGAACGACGACGGGTCCCACGGGAGTCCGAAACAAGTTCAAAGCCCGCCGAAAAATCCTTTCGAGGTCGCGCACCAGTCAACGTCGCGACAGTCGTAATTAATTTGAGGAAAACTGAGGTGCCAGCAATTTTGGTCAAAAGCGATGATATAAAAAATTACTTAACGATCATGCTTGATTCGGGTTCGGAGGTAAATATTATAAAAATTGGTGCGTTAAATAAACCGCAAGGTATCGACGAAGAACATAAATTGGCGCTATTGGGCATAAATAAGGACCCAGTATATACGGTTGGTAAAATCCACGTAGAATTATTCGGTTACGGTATAGAATTTAATGTGGTGGAAGACGACTTCCCCACAGTTCATCCCGCTATTTTGGGTGCAAAATTCTTTAACGAATATGGCGCTAGATTCTTCTTCGATCGCAAATTATTTACGTTTTACGATATTGAAGTCCCGTTTTTCGAAACGGAAATCGAAAAATTGCCTCCAAGATCTGTTACCGTGATTAAAATTAAAACCACTCCCGATTCATCTAACTATGGCTATGTACCTCGAATATACTGTGCATCCGAACTTGAAATCGGAGGCACATTTGAAACTAATAATAACGGTAGTACGCTCTTACGGGCTTACAATAATTCTGATACTGAAATTCTTATTCCCAGGCCTGTGGTCGATTTACAATCTTCTTTGTGGCGGGATGAAAGCGATATTTTCACTGAATTAAAGTCAGTAAATTCAATTAATGATTTTCCATGCGAGCCCCAATCAACTGCTATTGATGCAGATAATTTTGTTGAGCCTATCAGGGCCATTAGTAACTCACGGCTGTCCGAAGACATTGGGTCGGAAGTCGGGGAGAAATTAAAAGTTTCAGGGGTCGTAGAATCAAGGTTATTCACGATCTCTGAAAATAATAAAATGCCGGAGCGGGCACGAGAAGTGACCAACTCCGTGCACATTACCGAAGATTTATCGGATCGGCAGCGCATGGAAATCAAAAATTTGATTTTGGAAAATCAAGATTTATTTTATTTATCTGGAGAAAATCTCGGATCTACGAACGAGATTTTACACCGTATAATAACTACGGATGACCATCCAGTGTTTAAGAAACAATATCGCTTTCCTCTCATACATAAGGAGGAGATCTCGAGACAGGTCAGAGAATTAGAAGAAAAGGGTATTATTAGACCCTCAGAATCAGGTTATTGTTCCCCGATTTGGATCGTTCCTAAAAAGGAAGATTCTTTCGGTAATAAGAAATGGCGTATGGTAATTGACTTTCGTGATTTAAACGAAAAAACTTTTACAGTCGTTTACCCTACGCCAAATATTGTCGAAATAATCGACCAAATAGGCGATGCAGAGTACTTCTCAACCTTTGATCTAGCGAGTGGTTTCCACCAAATCAAAATTCACCCAGACGATATACATAAGACAGCCTTTTCTACGCCAAACCAGCATTACGAATTTGTTAGAATGCCGTTTGGGCTGAAAAATGCCCCTCCGACATTTCAAAGATTAATGAACAAGGTATTGGTGGGACTGCTTGGCAGGGGTGTCTTTGTGTATATGGATGACATAGTCGTCTACTCTAAAACATTTGAGGACCACGTCGCAAAAATTAAAGAGTTGTTTATTTGTCTACATAAGGCGGGTTTGCAATTGCAACCCGATAAATGTAATTTATTCTTAAAAGAAATTAATTATTTAGGACATATAATATCAGGAAATGGTGTGAAACCGGACCCTAAGAAATCCGACGCGGTCGAAAAATTCGCGATACCTACGAATGTTAAAAAGGTTCGGGAATTCTTGGGTTTAACCGGGTATTATAGGAGATTCATTGAAAACTACGCGAAAATAAGCAAGCCACTAACCTCGCTACTGCAAAAAGATGCAGTATTTGTTTGGGGTCAGAGTCAATCGGAAGCGTTCGAGACGCTGATAAAGAAACTGGTAGAGTCACCGATTTTGCAATTTCCGGATTTCTCGCGAGAGTTTATCATCACAACTGATGCTTGTGATTACGGAATCGGGGCGTGTTTAAGCCAAGGGGAAATAAATAAAGATAAACCTGTGTCTTACGCGTCTCGCTTATTAAATTCAGCCGAACGTAACTATTCGACCATTGAAAAAGAAATGCTCGCGATAGTCTACGCGGTGAATAAGTTCCGGCCGTACATTTACGGAAGTCAATTCACGTTAGTTACTGATCATAGACCCCTCACATGGGTTAATTCGGTATCATCACCAAACTCCCGAATAGTGAGGTGGCGATTAAGCATGGCAGACTACATGTATAAGGTGGTTTACAAGCCGGGTCGCGTAAATTCAAACGTGGATTCTCTCTCTCGGAATCCGGTCGACGAACCAGAGGAGGTTATTCCTGAAGCACGGGTCGGCCCGATACGGAAATACGATCCAGATAAAACGGCAACGACTCCAGATGAAACTAGCGAAGATGACTCTACCCCCGGGGCAAAACGGACGAGAAAACAATACAATCTTAGACGTAAAGCACGTGCTTTTAGCGATCCGGGAAATAATGACACCGAGCTGGAGCACGTGACTCCTCCAGTCCGATTTGTATTTAGACCCCGCGAATGGCCTTCAGCCCCACCTGTACCAGAAACGAATCAATCGCCCGCAAATGATCATCAATCTGCGAACGATTCTAGCGACGGTGAGGAAGTAGTGGTTTCGGATAACGAAGATCGGAGTCGTCACCAGATTATTCCCGATTCGGACGACGAACCGATGAACGCGGACGACGAAGCTAACGATAACGAAAATAATATCAGAGAGGAGCGTCTCCAAACCGATGGAGAAACGTCGGAATCGGAAGACGATAACGTCCAAGGTCGCAAAGACGTGGATCAAGAAGACAGTGATGAGGGAGAGTATGCCCCGGTTCGCCCACGAGCCAGGCGAAGGCATACTACACCCATGACGCGAGACATAGCTCCGAACGTTCGCGAAACGCGTGACCGGTTGTCAATGCAATCAGATAATGTACTAATATTTACAAACGTAAAAGGGAAACCTCGTGACGAAGGAAGCAAAGAACTTGCTGACGTCTTGGAAATTCCCGCACAATTAACCTTTTGTAGGTGTACGGTAATACCCTACAAGGGAAATAAACGCTGTATAATAGCAGCTCCTAAGTATAGAGATACTGACCTCGTATCAGTCGAGGATATCCGAGAGACATTGGCTTCTGTATACAATGTAGTAATGGAACTAGGTCTAGAGTCATTTAGTGTGGCAAAAACTAATAAAATAGATGATATAAATTGGTTGACAATCCAAGAAGAATTAATCGATACCTTTACAGACACCGAGGTTAAAATAACTATTTGTCTTAACCTCGTGCGTATCCCGAATGAGGGTGAAAGATTAGAAATTTTGGAGGAATACCACGGTTCAGCCGTGGGAGGTCACAAAGGGATGACCAAGACGTACAAGAGAATCAGACAAAATTTTTTCTGGCCAAAAATTAAACAAGATGTTATCGATTATATTCAAAAATGCTTGGATTGCCAACTAAAAAAGTTAATTAGAGTTAAGACTAAGCAGCCAATGGTCCTCACGGATACCCCTGATGCGGGTTTTGATAAAATAGGTTTAGACATTATGTACCCAACGCATACTTCTGCGTCTGGAAATAAGTACATATTAACTATACAGGATCTCCTGACTAAGTTCTCGATGGCAATCGCTTTAGAGCAAGCAACAGCCGTAGATGTAGCACAAGCTTTAGTAAATCGTTGGTTTTGCTACTTCGGGCCTCCTAAGGCCATACTAACCGATCAAGGAACAAACTTCCTTTCGAGTCTACTTAAAAATATCGCTAAAAAGTATAAAATCAAACAATATCATACGTCTGCATATAGGCCTCAGAGTAATGGGTCGGTGGAAAGATCTCACCATGTATTACAAGAATACCTGAAAAATTGTATAGGCGAGAATGAAGACTGGGATGAATGCCTGGACATAGCCTCATTTTCATATAATGTAAGTGAACATGAGGGTACAGGATTCACTCCATATCAACTAGTATTCGGGAAGTTACCCCGTCTTCCTTCTCGCATACAAACTATTGAAGAACCCAATGAGACATATGCAGGTTATTTAGAGCAATTATTTAGACGTATAAGACAGGCTGAAGTGACTGCCAATGAGAACTTACATCAGGCTAAAGTTAGGTCAAAATTTTATTATGATAGAAAAATAAATCCACACCAGTTTAGACCTGGAACTAAAGTATTTGTACTACGGGAACCAAGGAAAAGTAAAGGGGACCCGCAGTATACCGGTCCTCATGACGTAATCGCGATCGGTCAAAACGAGACGGCCGAAGTAGATATAGATGGGGTGGTGAAAATAGTTCACCTCAACAAGCTAAGAATATCTCGTATATAATTTTCAGATGACCGGATTGGTGATACTACTGGGACTCCTTCCCTTTTCCTTGGGCCTGGTTGGATATGACTGCAGTGGTTCGTCAATGAATATGACTACGCTATCACTGTTGGATGTAGGGGAGTGCAATTTCCCCGCAAGGAAAGCTGAAACCGAAAAGGTAACCGTCAGCCTATTACAACCGGCTGAAATAATTCACGTTCACGTGATCGAGTGTAAGATATTGATAAATAGAGTCGTACAGCGTTGCGGAATGCACTCCCATACATCCTCCGTGTTAAACGGCCGTAGAGAGTATTATTTAGATATGGATTATACTAGATGTAAGAAAATGCATGAAACGGGTGCAATCTGGCTTTACGATCGAGTCCATATGATAGACTTAAAAATGAACACTACAAACTTTCGACAGGCTATACTAGCCGGTGATCATCATATGGACGGTACGTGTGCGGAAGGTGTCTTTAGTGATTCGTGGGGTACTTGGGAAAAAGTCGTGGCCGACGGGTTATTTGAAATCTCTCTTTCCGATTACGAAACAACGCTGAACACTAAAACAAATCAAGTGATTTTAAGATCGGGAACGCGATGTGACGCGCAAAAACTTTCTTGCGTTACCAGTGAAGGTATGACCGCGTTTTGGAGCGAGACTCCAAAAGATTCGTGTTTAATGAAATACGCGTTACTTTACCAAGGATCGGCTACGAGAATCATCGGGGAAGAGGGACATCCAGATGTCTACTCACTCACCACGGAAGATATCACCTTCGCGCTGGCCCAGCGAGGTGAGGTAGAAGTGTGCGGGCATAATGTTATCAAAACGGAGCACCCGAAGCTTTTCATAGTAATCCTTAAAACCACGGATTACACCATGCAAATAGAAGCGATTAAGACCGAAGATATGGATATTTTCGCGTATGTAAATAGCAAGTTTATATACGTCGAGAAATTTATAAGGCAGCAGATACAGAACCTCTACCACGACGTCCTTGTTAGACGTTGTGAGTTAGAGCGTTCAATATTGATGAATGCTTTGGCCTTGTCATCACTGGCTCCAGACGAATTCGGCTATGCACTTATGAAAGGCCCAGGGTACTACACCACCGTTGCGGGTGAGCTAGTGCACATTACAAAGTGCCTACCTGTGCCCGTGCGCGTACGACACGACGAACATTGTTATCAAGAACTTCCGGTAACGTACAATAACCAAAGTTATTTCCTAGCTCCAAAGTCAAGGATACTCCTAAAAAGAGGGACTATCATTGAGTGTAACGCTATCTTACCTACAGGGTACTTCATTGATGGAGCGTGGTACCATTTGACGCCTCAGAGTATTCGGGCACCAACACCACAACAACTTCAACCACTGACAGTTCCGACTTGGAACTATGAAAACCCAGAGCATCTGGCAACATCGGGAATCTACTCTCCAAAAGATTTGGAGAAATTACGTAACCGGATAATGTTTCCGGCTGAGAGACCAGCACTGCTCAATTCCATAGCCATGGGAGCAGCTGGAAGACACATACCTGCGGGGAGCATCAACGCGCTGGGATTATTCGACGAAGAAGCGCTAGAAAAATTAGCACTCACCACAGGACAGAGAATTTGGCGAAATTTAATTGACTTCGGATCCGTTACCGCTGGCATACTATCGATTATGTTACTACTACGTCTACTTAAGTTCGTTTTCGACACTATATTTCATGCATACGCATTGTATGGCATATGGGGTTGCAGCTTAGTCTTAGTAACAGCAATATGGGACACATTGGCGAATCTCATCTTGCATCATCATCACCGCAGAAGGTACGATTTGGATGTAGAGAGTCAAAGAAGCAAGGCTCCAATACCTCGTCCGAGGTCAAGTATATCAATTATCGATGAGGAACTTGAACCTCATAAGTCTGCGCCACCTGAAGAGATATCATATGCAGAGCTGAATCGGCAACTGGAAGATCAACCACTGAGGTCTAAACTACATCAGTGCACAAACAGTGAAATGTTAACTCGTTTGAGAAACCACGTGGAAAACCGTGAGTGAAAATCGCGAGTGAACGCGAAAGCCAGTTTGCGCCAATTTCATATAAAACATTTTAGAAATTTAAGGGAATTGTCTTAAAGACAATAAATTAATTTTTAAGGACTTTGATACCTGTTATTATCAGGAAAATTTATATTTGTCAGTAATTATGTAGTATAGTAGTACCAGATAACTAAAAAGATGTTTACAAACATGAATTTAGGTTTAATTACTTTGTTTATTATAAATGCAGATGAATATTGAAGTTGCTAACTGACTTAAGTCGGGAGGTAGCTACCTCATTTTCATTACGAATTTCGACTTGAGCAGTTACTTCTTTAGTAACTTATAAATTACCGCAAAGCGGCCGTATACCTATACGAATTTATATTTAGAACTAATCATTTTGATGATGCCAAACGACCAAGTCGGGAGGTAATTAAAGTACAAGATACTAACGTTTAGTTTCATATGACTAGGTTTAAGTAACATTATAAAACGTTGTGTCTCAGATTTAGGTTAAAATTCTACAGCCAAGAACTTTTTTCTAACAATATTCAAAATTGATCTTAACTTTTAGTTTATATAGAGTCAGTCATAAAATTAATTTAAATTTATATCGAGCCACTTTTTCATGATTAGAAGTCGCGCCGATTTTATTAAAGCGCCGCGACTTACTTAAGTCGGGAGGTGTTACGTTCTGGCTCTAATTAAATTTACATAAAAATTTTAGAAAATTTTTTTTTTGAAGTCTCGAATTATTTATTCGCCACGGTGGGCGAATAAACGGTTCGACACCTTTTAGAATCATAAATAAATAATAAATTAATAAATCGTTACTTTGTTGGCGATAACATTTTTATTCATCACCAACAATGTAACGGAAATCTCTTGCGATAAGAGAATCGCCGTGGCTCGCGGATAGTCTAAACAGATGACGACGCATGAGACCCGGGCCACGACGATTCTCTCATAGGAAAACTGAGATGCAACGTTAACACTTTGACGAATGTACTTAGTCGAGGAGCTGAAGAATCAAGGCAGTCGATCGCGAGATCTCAAAGAGCACGAAACTCTGTACAATTGACTGACTGATTCTTCTGTCTCCACCGGTTTAAAGGAATAAAACCTAAAATTGAACCTTTATATAAATCTTTTGTCTAAGAACCTTAAAGGGGCGAGCGCTTACTAGCTGTTCCACCCTTCCTTTGCTCAGAGCGCTAATCAGCAGTTCGGGCTCCTTCACCACCTATCATAACAACCTTTATGCCTCGAGGCCGACGAAGCAGGAGATCAGGACGTACTGTACAGCTCGGTCGCGTAATTCAAGGCGTTATCGCGGACCTTGCACAAGGTCGACCGAGAATAAGATCAGAGGAAGTCCTTATCGAGCCGGTAACGCTAGTAATACCGCGAGTGGTCGCCAACGATTCGATTGAGACATCAAAATCATGTGCTGTTGAGCCTCCGAGCTCGTGTGTTGTTGAGCCTCCGAGCTCGTGTGTTGTTGAGCCTCCAAGCTCGTGTGTGGTTGAGCCTCCGAGCTCGTGTGTTGTTGAGCCGTTGGTTTCTGTGGACGTTCCATCCGTCCATCCACTCAGTGGAAGCATCCCATTCCACGACCCACGGTACGGATACTATTCTGAGGCCTATTTCAAGGCCACCGGCAGAGACGCATACGCACCGGCGGAGGAGAAGAAGTTACTCAAGAAAGGGATTATTTGGGCCGACTTATGGGGCCCATAATCTCCACCATGGTAAGTGACTAAACTTTTTGCATAAAATAAAGGAAGGTCAACAGCTGACGCACCTGGGGTCTATCGACACCCTAACGACGTCAACCTGGTCAAATAAAAAATTATTCTGTCTGATAACAGATAAGCCAGAATGTAACACTCGACTTTTTAAGATAGATGATTTACGAGTTTTGGATAAAACATGAAATTTCTGTTAAAATACAAATAGTCGTAACGATACACCTCTTAATATCAATATTAAGGGCTCAAACTTACACAATAATTTTTTTTGGTCATCAGGAATAATATTTTCAGAGGATCGAAAGAAAAAAAGAAATAGTTGATTTTTTTGGCCCAGTCTAATATATATATATATATATGGGGTATTCCACGCCAAATCGACCACTTTTGACCCCGACCCCTTTCGATTTGGCTGGAAGTTTTTCATCGTTTTCTACCCTATGAAAAACGTTTCTCATAATTTTTTCAAATTTTTTTACCCACCCAAAAAAAAGTTATTAATTTTTCAAAAAAACGGCCTTTTTATTTTCAAATAGTTATAACTTTTTCAAAATTTGACTTATCGGGACGTTTTTTTTTTCAAAAATTTTGTTATTAGATGTAGTTTTTGGAAAAAAATAGTAAAAAAAATTACTGATTCATCTTTAACGTTTATTTTTTAAATTTCGACAAAAAACGAAAATTTTGGGATGATTGTCATTTTTGATTTTTGATTTTTTTTTTTTATAACAAACTTTAGCATTTTCTACGAATTCTCTGAAATTTTTAGAGTGGCGTTTTTTTTCTTTATATTTTTTTTTTCGAATGAAAAAAAAATTTTTTTTAAACTACGGTTATTTTTCATAATACCACTTCAAAAATTTTTTACGGTATTTAGTGAACATCAGAATTTGAAAAAAAAAAGTGAAAACAAAAATTAAAAGTGACAATCATCAATAAAATTTGATTTTTTTTCAAAATTGTTAAATAAAAAATAGAAAGAAAACTTGGATAATTTTTTACTATTTTTTTTAGAAAAGTACATACAAAAACGAAAAAATTGGAAAAAAAAATATGTCATTTCATCAATTTTCTACCAAACTATGAGCTTTTGAATATTTTAATACAATTAATTTAAAACGAAATTTTGTTATGTTTTTTTTTTTTCAATATTTTGCTTTTTTTGATAATAAGTATGCTATATATCTTCAGGAACTGGCTACTAGTGACATCTGTATGTATTTCTACTATTTTAAAATAAAGTTACACGATCGCCATCTACAGAAAAGCTAACGAACTCTATGGGAACCTAAGTGTTTTTCATTGTTTTAGTGAAACCACCTGTTTCACCTGTTTTCTTGATAAAAAGCTCATCGCTACCAAATAGCAATTATCTCGTGTACGGTTCCAAGTAGAATTCGAGTGCTGATTAATTATTTTTTTTTTTTGTTAAACACAATATTCTAGCGATAGATAGTATGGCTGTTAATTTTCAATTTAGTCGTTGTGCTAATCCGTTTGAACTTGAAAATCATCTGAAAGAAAAAAGTTTGCGTAAAGCAAATCAATTTTGTCAAAGACAATTAAACGTATATGGTGATTATTACTTATGCGTGGATTGCCGGAGTAGAGTTTATGCAGACGCAAGACTATTAAACATTGCGGAAGTTGCTGATGTTGGACAAAATATTGGTGACGAAAATATTAACCATGACATTAATGATGAAGCAGACATGGATGTTGATGACTTCAATAATGAACAGGATCATAGCAGTGTTGGTGCTTGTAGTTTGTTGTTAGAACATGCGAGTCAAAGAACTGAATTTTTACAATCTCATGGTAGGTATATCAAACAACTAATAATAAATCATTTTATCTCCAAAAATACAATGCATAAATGTAAACATTTATTCTTTTATTTAATATTCAACAATAACGTTTTTTTTTTTTCAGAATCCTTACCATATTGTAGTGAAACATTTTCATCTCAACCAAGTTCTGAGTCTCAAATTAGCATTGAAACTCAGTTGCCAATCGTAAACAATGCTTTGCATTTATTAAACGAGTCACCAATTCCATCCAAGAAATTATATAATCATCAATATTTACAAAATAAGGTTGATCAAATCACTTCTAACTTGAAAAAACTTTTTGGCCTCTTTACTGATGCTCCCTGTGATTTGAATTTTGACTTTACGGATTTTCCTGATTTAATCGAACGTTTAAAAGTTAAGTTTGATGATAAAAATACGTCTAAATCCGAAAAAATTCAAATCTTAACACTATTTCCATCAGAATGGAGCGAACGGAAGATTTGTGAAACGATGAATTGTTCCAGACATATGGTTCAAGTTGCGAAAAACCTATCTAAAACTGTTGGGGTTCTTGCGATCCCCGAGTCTAAGCTAGGTACTGCACTTATCAATTACATTATTTTTTTTTATAATACTAAAATTATTTTATTCTCTTTGGTTATTCTTATTTATAGGCCGAGCATTATCTGAAGGTAGCCAACTAAAAATTCAAAATTTTTATAATAGTGATGACGTGAGCGTTAATATGCCTGGGAAAAAAGACTATGTGTCAATAAAAAATGAAGATGGAAGTAGATCGCAAGTTCAAAAACGCCTTATTCTGTCAAATTTAAAAGAGCTGTATCAATGCTACCGTGATGAGTATCCGGAAGAAAAAGTTGGTTTTTCAAAATTCGCTTCACTTCGTCCCAAAAATTGCGTGCTTGCTGGAACCAGTGGCACCCACACCATTTGCGTTTGTATTTCTCATCAAAATATCAAATTAATGATGCTTGGTAATATACAATATAATAGAGATTTGTTGATTACTTACTATTGAAGTGTAGTAAATTAATAGTTTACTTTTCGGATTTTAGGCGCTAATCTGAAGAAATTAACACAAGAAATGGTTAAGCCATTGACAGAATACAACGATTGTTTAAATTTTATTATGTGCCAGTCTCCGTCTGCTGAGTGCTATTTCGGTACATGTCGTGATTGTCCGGGTATAGAAGTATTGAATGATGTTTTAACGAAAATTTTTGATGAAAACGAAATTGAATCTATAAATTATAAATTTTGGATATCAACACCACGTTGTAGTCTTGAGACTCTTTCAAAATCCACTTACGATTTCATTGAGAAGTTTTGTGCAGACTTGAAGATTCTTTTACCACATGCATACATTGCTAAACAACAAAGCAACTTTTATAAAACTGTGAAACAAAATCTACAAGAAGAAGAATATTTAATTGTTTGTGATTTTGCTGAAAACTATGCGTTCGTCGTACAAAATGCTGCATCAGGTTTTCATTGGAACAACGATACTGCTACTATTTTTCCTGTAGTAATATATTTCAGAAATGGTGATGAAATTGTACACAGAAGCTTAGTAGTTATTTCAGATTGCCATAATCATGACGCTGTAGCAGTACACGTTTTTTTGAAATACGTAGCAGACTTTGTTAAAACTATTTCAAAAAATGCTAAAAAGATATATTACTTTTCTGACGGCGCTCCACAACAATTTAAAAATTTTAAAAACTTCGTAAATCTTTATTATCATAAGGACGATTTTGGAATACACGCAGAATGGCATTTCTTTGCTACTGCTCACGGAAAGGGTCCATGTGATGGAATTGGTGGAACAGTCAAAAGAATGGCTGCTCGTGCAAGTCTTCAGTTGCCAGTGGATCGTCAAATCACAACTCCCTTAGAACTCTATACATGGGCCTCGAATCCAAATAATTTACCGAGTATTAGAGTTGAATTCTCAAACACTGATGAATACAACATTGCAAGTGAACAATTAGTAAGTCGATTTGCGAAAACAAAATCTATTCCAGGTACTCAAAAACTGCACTCTGTGATACCGGGCAGAGACGATAGTCTGATTGTAAAAGAGTATTCCCATTCTACAACGTTTAAGACATGTAAATTATTCAAACGTGTAAAAAAATAAAATGATTATTTCTAATTAACTCTAATGTCTGAAAAATTATTCAATAAATAAAGTTTTTATTCATGCATACAAGAATGAAAGTGAAATATTGAAAAAAAAAAAACATAACAAAATTTCGTTTTAAATTAATTGTATTAAAATATTCAAAAGCTCATAGTTTGGTAGAAAATTGATGAAATGACATATTTTTTTTTCCAATTTTTTCGTTTTTGTATGTACTTTTCTAAAAAAAATAGTAAAAAATTATCCAAGTTTTCTTTCTATTTTTTATTTAACAATTTTGAAAAAAAATCAAATTTTATTGATGATTGTCACTTTTAATTTTTGTTTTCACTTTTTTTTTTCAAATTCTGATGTTCACTAAATACCGTAAAAAATTTTTGAAGTGGTATTATGAAAAATAACCGTAGTTTAAAAAAAATTTTTTTTTCATTCGAAAAAAAAAATATAAAGAAAAAAAACGCCACTCTAAAAATTTCAGAGAATTCGTAGAAAATGCTAAAGTTTGTTATAAAAAAAAAAAATCAAAAATCAAAAATGACAATCATCCCAAAATTTTCGTTTTTTGTCGAAATTTAAAAAATAAACGTTAAAGATGAATCAGTAATTTTTTTTACTATTTTTTTCCAAAAACTACATCTAATAACAAAATTTTTGAAAAAAAAAACGTCCCGATAAGTCAAATTTTGAAAAAGTTATAACTATTTGAAAATAAAAAGGCCGTTTTTTTGAAAAATTAATAACTTTTTTTTGGGTGGGTAAAAAAATTTGAAAAAATTATGAGAAACGTTTTTCATAGGGTAGAAAACGATGAAAAACTTCCAGCCAAATCGAAAGGGGTCGGGGTCAAAAGTGGTCGATTTGGCGTGGAATACCCCATATATATACTAGCTGTTACCCGCCTGCTTCGCTGGGTATTTCTTAATGTTAGATGACTCTTTATTTTTAGTAGATTTTATAAAAGTTAAACTATTGTATTTGACCTCATGACGCAGCTTTACAAAAATTTAAAAATTTTCTGTCTATTGTAGTCACGTAAGTTCCAAAAATACTATTGGTGAAAAAATGTATATACATGGGCAGATCCATTACTTTTCGACGAAAGTGTGCGCACGTGCGTCACCGATTTCAACGCCGATGTTTTTTTTTTCGAAAGTAGGTTAGAAAAATAAATCTCAAGGACGAGTTCGAAAATCTCCTTATCGTGGCTGGACCACACAGCTGCAGAGTTAGGTTTCCAATATGAACAAATTTAATTTCTTAATGAGCGGTCGGTAAGACTCAGCGTCATTAGTCAATTAAGAATAATTATTTCAATTAATTTAATTTAATAAAATATATCTAGTTTTATTTATAATATTTATATTTAATATTATAATATATGTGGCAACAGATATGCTTACTAATTTTTAATATTAAAATCTTTAACAAAATAAATCTTTAAATTTCCCGACAATATTTACGTATTTTATAATTTAATTAGTTTTAAATTTAATATAAATTCCTTAGGTTATTGTTGCGTAATTATCAAATGTTCGCGCCTGAACAGTTGATAACTCCACGCTCTACTCTACCAGAGGTGCTGCTATCGACGCGCCCTCTGATACTCCAAATTTCAACTCGCTAGCCAACTACGCGGCAATTACCACTTGTCTACAACACATGTAACGTACATCACGTGTTATTTAAGTACATCAAAATCCTAATATTAATCAAGCTACATCTCGCTAATTACTCGACGTCATAATTACGATCATCGTAAATTATACTCGCTGAATTATCAGGTATTTTTTTGTCATTCATATTTGTCAACCTTTATTTATTTATTATAAAAACTCTGTGATCATTTTTGTGTTGACCGCGTGCTAAGATAACCTTCCGGTAATATATATATATATATATATATATATATATATATATATATATATATATATATACATATTCGGTATCACATGACTTGCAGTCACAAATAATTAATACTTAAATCAAAGTTACATTCTAATTATCATTTATTTATTACTCATCACTAAAATATTCTACTTGAACTCGATGCTAGCTGGTGTGGTTGATGTCACCATTCAATCCATCCAGCTATGCAGCTAATCTCTAAAATAAATATCACATTTTATTTGTGGCTGCAAATATTCAGTTCACGACAAGACGCGGCACTCGACTCGTCTCTATTAAAGTTTACTCGGTTCAAAAGTACATATGAAATGTTTCATAATAAAATTCATTATGAATAATTTACATTATAAATTAATTGTCATTTCTTTGAATTATCAATTGTTACGTATTTTGTTTAGTTTCGCTGCGCTCAATATGTCTATTAATTCACGTGTATGGTGCCGTGTAATTTTTATGAAATTCTAATGACATCTTGTTCATGTAAAATGTGCTCTATAATATAAACTCATGCTCAATTCTTATACAAGATTGTATTACAATAAATTATACATATCGATGTGCTCTGTTAAATAATCTCGTGCTCAATTATGTACTCGACGCTATTATCTGTGATATATTTTTATTAAATATGGACAATACACAAAATAAGTGAATTATTATTTCTTCCACCATCCCGATCCAGCGAAAATAAATATTTAATGTAATTAAGTTTGAGTTAATATTTTACAGTTATAATAACAATTATTATCTCCTTTATTTAAAACAAATTTTTGCTAGCGAGGAAATAATTTAATCCAATTCACACTCACTCACACTCTGTCCGCAAATATAAAATTTCAAAAGACGCCTGAAGTTCTGGGTTGACTTTCTAGCCTGAATTTTATTTTAACAATTTTTTTTCTTAATAAATTTTACTTAAATAAAGTTCCCAGAACGGTCTGTGAGACTCAGTATCTCTAGAAGAATACCTGCTAAATTAAATTAAATTTAAATATCACAATTATTAATTATTAAATAATTAATCAGTGGTCGTTAGACTCAACTAAAATAATTATTCAATACGACGCTACCTAATAAAGACAAACCCAGACACTTATTCAAAATGGCGACCGAATACTCTCGAACCCATGCCGCGAGAACAATAAATTTTACCTTATTAATAATTAATTTATTTCCCTTCTTTTTATTTTAATTTAAGTACTCCGAGGATTTTAAAAAAAATTTTCTTAATTAAAATTATTGCTTCTAGAATTTACCGAAGTAGTTGTAGTTGAAGATAAAGATGACGCCATGAGTTAAGGATAAAGGACGCCGCTCGTGCTTCCTGACGCCGGACTTCAAATTGATTCCCTCTACTGTGTTAAATTAGATGGTCAGTTAATTACGCGGTTGACAAAACTCAGCGCAATTTAAAATACAATGTCAGAGAGAAAATATTTTTTCGTACTGGTGCAAATAAAATAAAGAAAACGGGACAAAGTCTCCGGGTCAAATCAAGACTCACCGTTTTAAATAATTTTCTTTATTGATGAAGATGACCAGGGTCTTTCGACTTACCGTATTCTCCTTGATTATTAATTATTTACTCGGGGTCTTTCGACTCACCGTGTTCTCTTTGATTATTTTGTTAAGTTTTATTGTCCACAAAAATATATTATCAACTTTCTTTTGCGTCCAGTCTCTAGCAGCTCTAGGCAGTCAGTGACGCTCAAGTGTGTCCCTGTGCGCTGCGAAGCCGGCTGTCCCCACTCTCAATCTCATTCCAGGCTCGTACCATCCAGATTTTTATGAATTTTAAATTTCTAGAAACGGCGCGACTCGGGGCCCCCGTAGAGTATCCATTCGTCGCACGGCCAAGCGTACCAACCAATTATTAGAGTTCCATGTTATCGATCGTCGACGGCGAGGGGACAACGGAAATGCGTGGGCCGAGAGCGCAGTCGAACGAATTTCAAATTTCAACATTTATTTAAAATAAAATTAATTTATTCAATAAATCCCTGTTATAATCTTAGAGAGAGAAATGTTAATGTCAACCAAATAGAGTCTATTAAATCATTTGTTAAGAATGACAAAATAGATTATGTTGGCGTAATAAAATTTAGTTGTCCCAAATAAATTTTAGTTTAACAGAATTTAACAAAACCCATTTAATTGTCCGAAGAGAATTTTTTTTTCAGGGTATATATATATACAATATAACGCATGGTTCTCCCACGATAGCGTCTACAATTCTACACCATCTTGATGAAATTTTTTATACATATTCTTTAGCTTAAGAGCTCGGTTCAGTTTGAAGATGAGCTAAATCGGCCAGAAAGTTTAGAAGTTATAGTCGTTTAAAAATTTTTTAATTTTTCAAAAAATTCAACTTTTCTTGATTCATCTTTAAATAACTTTTGATCCTCAAGAGATAATTTATTTTTGGTGATTGATTCTTTAAGTTCATTCGATTAGCTTTAATTTAAGCAATGTTGCTTACTCTTTGGATAATTTTTTCTAATACTTTGATGAATTTCAAAATTTTCAGAAACGTAGAAAAAAATATTTTTTTTCACTTTCTCATTTAATAACTGTTAAGTAATACATAATTGTTGAATCTTGTTAACAGTTCTATGTAGCTTATCAAATGAGCTTCAATTTTCAGTACTATACTTTTAAATTCAACAAAAATTATCTATTTATTTATTGAAATTTATTAGTAGATTTTATAGAAATCTAACTATTGTATTGGTCCCCATGACGAAACTTTTCAAAAAATTTATCATTTTTTCCATCTGTTTATTATAATTATTGAAATTTAGCTATTGCATTAGTGCTTCTACTTTTTATTTAATTCATGAAACTGTTCGAATTCATATTATTGTTGTGTAACACTTTTAAAATGAAAACATTTTAATTCAAGCGGTTATATTCAACTTTATTGTGCTGAAAGTATATAAATAATATGATTGATTAATAACAAGAATAATATTAATCATGATAATAGTACGATAGTAATAATCATATAGCTATTTGTTCAGTCACGAACTTAAATTAATTCAAATAAGCTTCGTGCATTTCCGCTAAGTCCGGGAGCTGCCGAACTCGCGATTGTACAGAGCGTAGAGTGCCGGGTCACTCGCTATTTGGACCCAACACATACTAAAAACTCCCTCAGGACTGTGTCAAGACGCTATGGGAACCCGCTACCAGCCGACCAATCATATAATTCGTCTTATATTGGCCAGCCAATAAGAAAATCCACTATCAACTACTTCGTGTTGGCGCGCTTTTAAGCCAATGGGAAAATTCGTCTTATGCAGCAAGGCTGCCACGTCAACACCAAGTGCCGACGACGACTCAACGACATTTTCATCTACTCATTCTACAACGTGCTTTGCTACTTGCAACCTCGTGTTTTCTCTCGTGCTAAAATCGCTTCTCTTTGCTATAATTATTTCTTGTGTGATATAATTCTTGATCCGCTACGCTAAATTATCCTCAATATTTAGTCAGTAAAATAAGGCTGCTATTTATTGGGAATAAATCTGATTGTTACTCGCGTGTAATTAATTATAAATTAATTTCCGTGAATATAACCGCTATCGACCACGGGTCGAAGTTTATACGTGAATCTTTTCTTTAGATTGCATTCGCTATCGCGTATCTCTTAGTCGCATTCGCTATAATTGTTAAGTTTATTACAATTTTAAAGTGTAAATAAGTGTAAATAAATATCTAATTTATTTATTGTTAAAAACTGTGTAATTTTTAATTGTTTAATTCCTCACGCCTAAACCAGATCCAATTAGTTTATTCGCTCATTTTACACTATTTGACATATTTACATAATTTCATTCTCTGTAATGTATTTTTCACCGTACTTTATCAGGATTTGTCGGTATCTTCATTTGAAAGGTTTAAATAACCAAATAATGAGAAATATACTTCCATTTCGGCTGCCGAATGGCCTTTTTTTTGTTTATTATTGATATCGATAACTTAACATTTACCGTTCAAACATTCGTAAATATACTTATTCTCTAGCACTTTTACATGTAAAAAAAAGTTTTAAGTAGTTGTTGGGAGCAATGACGCATGCACTGTACTATGTATTATAATCTATAATATATTGGCCCTTAAGGTCCTAATTATTATTTTTTACCACTGTAGTTCAGTTCGCCTCAATAAACGAAACAGAGTAGACATAAGTCTAATAATCCACTGTTATAATTTCACACCAGTCCCAATGAATCCAACATGTTATGGACCCAGGGAGCGGGTATTAGTTTAAAGTTTAAGGTTTAAAGTAAAGTTAATAGTGGATAAAGTTACAGTATCAGTTAAGTTTATGATAAAGTGATAAATGGCTGAAAGTAGTGCTATGTCCAATTCCACGGCTTGCGGTATAGCTAAACTAAATGGAAGTAATTATCAGGTTTAGAAATTTAAGATCGAAAAATTACTAAAGCTTGAAGGCACATGGAAAGCGATCAGTGATCATAGACCAACGGATACAAATCAAGCAGCAATTAACGAGTAGGATGTGCGCGATGACAAAGCACTCAGTACCATTTGTCTTTCAGTAGAAGATGCACAAATTTCACATATCAGAGGCATAACGACGGCAAAAGAAGCTTGGGATGCATTAAAAAATTACTATGAAAAAACCAGTGGAATTAACTAATTTACTCTTATAGTGGAACTATTGCAACTCAAATTCCAAGACGATGACGATATGGAGAAGCATATCACAAAAATACAAGACCTCATCGGCTATGCAGATGCCAATTAGGCAAAAGACCGGACATCACGAAAATCTAATACCGGATATTTATTTAAATTATTTGGTGGCACAATTAGTTGGGCAAACATCACGGGAATGTGCCTGGATTCGTAAATTATTGGAATTCCTAGATCAAAAACAAAATTAACCAACAATAATCTACGAGGACAATCAAGGGTGTGCAAGCAATATTAACTCGGCCAGCCAGAGTCACCGCAATAAACATATTGATACCTAGTACTTTAACACCACGTGATCTGGAAAATAAAAAAATTGTTAAGATTACATACTGCCCTACTGAATCCAACCAGGCGGATTTATTGACCAAGGCTTTGGGACCACAAAGGACCTTAACATTAATGAAGTTGATAGGATTCGAAATCAGAGAAATCAATGAATAGCGTCCTTAAGGGAAAGTGTTGGGAGCAATGACGCATGCACTATACTATGTATTATAATCTATAATATATTGGCCCTTAAGGTCCTAATTATTATTCTTTACTATTGTAGCTCAGTTCGCCTCAATAAACGAAGTAGAGCGGACATAAGTCCAATAATCCACTGTTATAATTTTACACCAGTCCCATTGAATCCAACAGTAGTGACACCATAGGATAAAGGCAATTTAAAATACTCTGGCTAGCCCTATAACAGCCGAATTCTTAAAAAAAAAGACTACTACTGATTCGGGAGTAAATTTTTAATGAAAAATGTGAAATTGTATCGTTGTTAATTTTCTCGTATTTTAACTAACATTTAATTCAAATTCCGAGACTGTCGGTCTTTTGATCAAAGACGTTGAAATTTTCATGAATTACGCCTCTTCATAGGCTCACCTGCATCAATTGAAAAAAAAAAAAATTTGCACCTTTAATTTTCTTGTACCCGAGGTAATTTTCATTTAGGATTCTGTTTGCAGGTCTTTTGGCAAAAAAAACGTGATTAATTTTCACTTCTTCCGCCCCCGCACAACCCCACCACTGTCGATTGAAAAAATCGAATTCACACCATTTATCTTCTGGTATACTAGGTAATTTTAACTTTAAATTCCAAGTCTGTAGCTCTTTTGGTCAAAAAACGTCGAAATTTTTAATCCTTACGCCCCCACAAAGCACCATCAGAGTCGATTTTCGAAAAGTTTGTCGCTCTCTTGGTCAAGAAACGTAAAAATTTTCATTTCTTATGCCCCCGGAAAAACCCACCCAAGTAGATTATTTAAAAAAATTTACACCATTTATTTTGTAGTGTCGTAGGTAATATTCATTTAAAATTTCGGGTTTGTAGGTCTTTTTCCCTAAAAACGTAAACATTGTTATTTCTTGCGCCCCCGGGCATCTCTGTAACAATGGATTTTACAAAAAAAAGTGACCCATCGATTTTCCTGTATCACAGATGATTTTCATTTTGAATTACAAACCTATAGGTCTCTTCTTCAAAAAAACGAGAAAATTTTCATTTCTCAAACTCCCGCAAACACCTATAACAATCGATTTTATAAAAAAATATTGAGCTATCAATTTTCTTGTAATGTTGGTAATATCCATTTCAAATTTCTTCTGTAGGTCGCTTAATCAAAAAACGGGAAATTTTTTATTTCTTACGGCCCCGCGAACGCCTATAACAATCGATTTTATTAAAAAAAAATTGAGCCATCGCTTTTTTCGTATCGTTGGTAATATTCATTTCGAATTTTAAGTCTGTAGGCCTCTTAGATGATAATCATGAACATAGTACCTTCTTTCTTGACGTATACGCCAACTAAGAGCGGGTTTTCCCGAAATCCTATCCAAAATAGATTTTCACTTATTGACCCCCCCTCCCCTACCATACTCCCCGCTCATAAAAGAAAAGAACGTTGCCATGGTATGTATATATATATATATATATATATATTAGGGTGCTTCGTTTGAAACGACTATTTTTTTTTTTTCTGGTCCATCGACGGAACAATGTTCTAAACTGTGAAAAAAAATTATCACCAAACATGAGCTCTTAATTTTAATTTTAAGTACTCGCTAAATGAATTTGAAATTTTCCCATTTAATTAACATGTAAATTTTGATTTTTTTTTTTTTCAATTATCTATAGCTCCGCGGCATTGCAAGATATTAAGTCGCAATTAGGCGGAAATAACAGAGGAATCCTTCCTCTTTAAAAGTGCTTGTAGTTAATTTACGTTTTGTAACCAGCCTCACTGGTAAAAAATCTTAAAGCCAATTTTTTCTCAAATTTCATGGTTTTCTGTAATTTACTCGCAAACCACTAACTTCAGAACAAAATTGTACCGGACTTTCTTATAGATCATTTGATTTCCTACAAAAAAGGTAATCTGAGCCATTACCGTGGAGCTAGTAGTTTCCGAGATAAATCTAATTAAACGTTTAAAATTAAAAAAATTACTGTTTCATCCGAGATTTCAGAACTTTTTTATGAAATTATGGCCGAAGAAATGTATAATATATACTGGTAAATATATCATCAAAAATATGTCTAATAATACGAAACTGTCTCCTATTACACTTACCTCCATCTTTTCTTACCTTAACCCAAATATCTTTGTTTGACTCTCGAAAGCTTTTTCAATTATTACCTCTCTCAGTACAAAGATAATTGTTTCACACTTTTTATTATTGTATATACATGTACAATATGTATTTTCATATTTTATTCTTATAGATCATTTGATTTCCTACAAAAAAGGTAATCTTAGCCATTACCGTGGAGCTAGTAGTTTCCGAGATAAATCTAATTAAACGTTTAAAATTAAAAAAATTACTGTTTCATCCGAGATTTCAGAACTTTTTTATGAAATTATGGCCGAAGAAATGTATAATATATACTGGTAAATATATCATCAAAAATATGTCTAATAATACGAAACTGTCTCCTATTACACTTACCTCCATCTTTTCTTACCTTAACCCAAATATCTTTGTTTGACTCTCGAAAGCTTTTTCAATTATTACCTCTCTCAGTACAAAGATAATTGTTTCACACTTTTTATTATTGTATATACATGTACAATATGTATTTTCATATTTTATTCTTATACGTGATATGTTTCTACGGTCATAAAAAAGTTCTGAAATCCCGGATGAAACAGTAATTTTTTTAATTTTGAGACGTTTAATTAGATTTATCTCGGAAACTACTAGCTCTAAGGTAATGGCTTAAATGACCTTTTTTGTAGGAAATCAAATTTTCTATAAGAAAGTCCCGTATAATTTTGTTCTAAAGTAAGTGGTTTGTGAGTAAATTAAAGAAAACCATGCAATTTGAGAAAAAATTGGCTTTAAGATTTTTTACCGTTGAGGCTTGTTACGAAACGTAAATTAGCTACAAGCACTTTTAAAGAGGAAGGATTCCTCTGTTATTTCCGCCTAATTGCGACTTGATATCTTGCAATGCCGCGGGGCTATGGATAATTGAAAAAAAAATCAAAATTAACATATTAACTAAATGGAAAAATTTCAAATTCATTTAGCGAGTACTTAAAATTAAAATCAAGAGCTCATGTTTGGTGAGAATTTTTTTTTACATGTTTACAACTGTTTAAATAATTAATAATAATTATAAAAGGATGAGAGGATCTGGTATGTGTGAATTAGCGGTTAGTGAATAATTTTATTTAACACTTGAGAATTTACTAAAAAATAAATATAACAATTTATTTACAGTATTTACAGTTTATGAGAATTATTTTATGATAAGATTTATTGCAAAAAACAGTTTATTTAATTTATTGAATGCAATTTTATGCAAATGCAACACGTGGCCAAGATGGCTACTTGGCGGTAACAATTTCGACACACGCGGTGAGACAATTAAATTAAATAACGCACTGAGATTAATTATGAGATCAAAATAATGTAATAAATAATTACTGCTAATTATTCTGAGATAAATGCACTAATTTAAATAATGAGAAAGCACTTGATTTATTAAGAACACTGAGATGATGAAAAGTTCGAGGCGTCCGCCATGAGAATACTTTGCAATATAAGAGTAAGTGAGAGCGTTGATAGTGCGAGAGAGCGCGAACTTCCGTCTTCTTCATCCCCACTATGCGGTGAGAATGCGACTAGCGGAGCCGCCTATTATTGATAGGTGATCGACTGTAGTATAGACTACAGCATCGATCACTTATCCGCCGTGAGAATAATGATGAGAGCGCGGGAGATTTGAACAAGAACATTATTCCTTCGATGGACCAGAAAAAAAAAATATTCGTTTCAAACGAAGCACCCTAACATATATATATGTATATATTAGACTGGGCCAAAAAAATCGACAATTTTTTTTTTTTCGATACGTGAAAATATCATTCCTGATGAAAAAAAAAGTTATTCTGCAAGTTTGAGCCCTTAATATCGATATTTAAAAGTGTATCGTTAGGACTATTAGTTTTTTGACAAACATTTTATTTTTTGCCCAAAACTCGTAAATGATCTATCCTGAAAAATTTAAGCAATATATATTCTTGAAGGAAATTGAATTCCCTACAAAAAATCTCTTCAGGTAAATTGACGTCAAACAAGCCGTTTCCTTGTAACCGTGCTTTAAACATTGATTTGTTTTTTAAATTCTTTGTTTCTATTTTGGATTTTTGTAACTACTAAAAATATTTAAATACTTTTTAGTCAAGATACATATTTTTGAAGGAAATTTAATGCTCTACAAAAAAGGTCTTTTAACATTTTTTGCTAAATTCACTCCTTCAAAAGTTATTCAGGTTATTGAAGTCGTTTTGACTCAACTTCAACCTTGGATAACTTTCGAAGGATTGAATTGAGGTTTGTCACTTGAGTATTGGCTGAATCTTGGCCCAAGGCTGGCAAACCAAGGCTTGTCAATTAAATGTCTGTTGAATCTTGGCCCAAGACTGGCAAACCAAGGCTCGTTACTTGAGTATTGGCTGAATGTTGGCCCAAGACTGGCAAACCAAGGCTTGTCAATTAAATGTCTGTTGAATCTTGGCCCAAGACTGGCAAACCAAGGCTCGTTACTTGAGTATTGGTCGGATCTCGGACCAACCTTGGGAGGCCGAGCATCAGTAGCCCACTATTGTGCCGAGACCGGCCCCGTTGTCAATATTTTTTTTCCTACAATGGAACCTTAGTAAAAATGTACAAGGGCCGCCTTCGTTTTAAACTAAGTTCGAGCTAACGAAAAGTCAGGGAGGTGCTGAAAAGTTTTGAAAAATCCACCTTCCATTCTGGCTGCCAGATGTCATTTTTTATTGATTAGGGTAGGGCGAGGCTAGTTGATCCGTTTTTGGTTTGACCTCCGATAACTTTAAGACGACGCATCAGATTTAATCAATTCATGTGCTGTTGGGTTTGTAATTTAGTCTTCTTCAAAAGGTCTAGCGACATAAAAACGATCCGAGTGTAAATTTACAAGTTATTCCCAAAAATGCGTAAGCGCTATAAATTGCTCAACCTGCCCTACTAGTAGGACAAGTTGTGCATAGGATGGGGCTAGTTGTGCAATGGCTAAAATAAAGGGAATGACTGTATAGAATAATATGAATACAACATAAAATTGTGATTAACAAGCAAATATTTATTCATTATGACTGTTGCATACTTATATTATTATGATAACTCTGATATTTGAAATAAAATCAAACAAAATTAAAACTTCCCAATCTTTGAATTATTATTACACTTTTTGTATTTAAAATGATATATTTAAGAATAATTATCAAGTAAATAAATATCGAATTAAAGTAGTGACTATTTATGAGACCAAAAATATTTCTAGATGATTAACAATCCTAAATTATTAAATCATTAATGTCACTATCACAATTGCATGTATACAAACGTATAGGTTAGTCCAACGCTCGGCACGCTTTTAATATATTCAGCGCGCTTGTTCAACTAGCCCTAAATGAGGCAACAAAGTAAAATTTAAGTTATAAAAAAATGATAAGAGTTAAAAATAAATAACCATATATAATCGAAAGAGCAATGATTAAGTTATATTTGAATACTTATGTAATCACGTAAAAGTATTTTCATACGAGTATAGAAGAAAAATTCTGAAGGCCTGTTTTTGACGGAAAAAAAAACAAAGCGTTCTGTCAATTAGCTTGAGCGGATGGCGATTGATAATCACGCAATGTGTTCTTCTCCCGTAACCCTTTCTTTTCACCATTTAAACTTTTGTTGTAAGTTGCTAAGTTTTCGAGATATTTCTATTGCACAACTTGCCCCTATGATCAACTACCCCCACCCTAACCTAATTAAAGAAAATTAAACCATTATACGAAAAATTAACAACGGAGTTGCAATTTCACCGAAATATAGAATTTACAAAAAAATTACTTACAGTTGTTATCAGTTAGGAGTTAAATAAAATTTGATGAATAAATTTTAGCCTATCAAAGTTTGAAAATTTGAATTATAAAATATTGACATGAAGATTCTACTGAAATTTATTTAACAAATTTCGTTTAACTCCCAATTAATATCAATTGGTAGTAATTTTTTTTTTTTCAAATTTATATCTCAGCAAAATTTCAACGACGTTGTCCTGTTCTTGATTAATGCTTCAATTATTTGTTAATTAATTGATAAAATTTTGATATTCTTGTGACAGTTGAAAGTCATTAAAAGTTTTTAACAAGTAGGAGACACTGTCTGAGAATGGCCTTAAACCTCGAAGTAATAAACAATACTTCTTTTTTTTTATGCTTAAACAATTTGTGAATTGTAAATTCAGTTAAATTGGAGTATTGCTTTATAGATCAGTCATTTTACTCCTAGGCTACCTAAAACTCGATGCTATGTAGAATTAAATTTTTTTTGAATTTCTAAAAATCGAAAGAAATAAAAGAATCAAAAATGTACAAAAATCGATAAATTGGAAATTTTGTTATTAACAAAAAACTAAGAAAAAATGAATACCGCGTATCTTGAATTAATTTTTAAACCGATTAAATACATTAAAATGCAATATATAAATGGCTAGTATTGTAAAAAAAATATCACAGATAATATAGAAAGAAAAAAATTTACCCTAAATGTCTTTATTTATTTTATAAAAATGATTTTTTATAAAATTTAATAAAACTAAGGCATTTACCGGCACAGCTTATAACGTTAAAATGGCGCTGCTTTCGCCTGGGAGGTGTGGCTTGAATTCAAATCGCTAAAAACTTCGAGACTAAAATCATAAAAAAAAATTAATTTTCTTAACTTTTTAATACTATACCCGGGAAAAAATCGTCATGCACGATCGTGCATGATTCGGGCATGACTTTGCACAATTCATGCAAAAACACCCATGATCATGCAAAGCCACGCATGGAATGCAAATCCATGTTCAATCATGCATGATCATGTATGGTGGGACAAGAATAGTCGTGCATGATTCGTGAAATATCAGGCATGACCAAGCTCAGTCATGAATGATCATTCATGACACTGCACGAAGTATGCAACGTCATACATGCCCATGTAAAATCATGCATGATTATGCATGACGAGGAAAGAATAATCGCGCAAGATTCATGCAATGTCATGCATGACCAAGCTCAATCATGAATGATCATTCATGACTCTGCACGAATTATGCAACGTCATACATACCATATAAAATCGGGTTTTATCATGGGTGATCATGAATGAGAATGTATGATACAGAGAGAATGGTTATGCACAATTAAGAGTAACTTAGCATGAGCATACATGACCGTGTATAGCTCATGTGAAGTCATGCATCACTACCCTAATCAAAAAATCTATGAGGAATTGTATCGAAAACCATAGGAATCATATAAAAAAGTATGGATTTATATAAGAATCCTTAGGAATTAATATAGAAGAGTATGGTTTTATATAAGAATTCATGTAGGAAACTATGAGTATCCGGATTACTATATGGGAAATCCACATAGGAAACTGTGGGTACTTAGATTTCCATTTTGACATGGTGCATATTCTCATGGAAAATTGACGCGAAAATCCACATGAGATTCTGTACGGTTTTCATATGGCTTTGGCATGGTGTGGATTCCCATAGGAGACCATGTGGGAGTTTATATCGGTATCTATGCTGGATTACTATATAGGAATCCATCTGAAAACGCATTGTGGAAACTCACATAGAAATCTAGGCTGGATTCCCATATGGATTTTTTTGACAGCCCGGGACAATATCAGCATTCATTATCATGCTTGATTCAGGCGAGATCAGGCATGGTCATGCATTAATCATGCACGGTCAAGCATGACTCATACATTTGATGTCTGATCATGCAAAAAAATACAATCGAAATCCGTTCGAGCTTCAATCGGATATTATCAAATTTTTTAACCAAGAATAATCAAATATTTTTATGAAAAATTTTCCATAATTAAACATTCATTTTTATTTTGACGTTAATAGTTAAAGTTATTATTTTTGTTTTATCGATGATTAAAATAAATTTAATTTATAATTTCTAGTTCAATCAATAATTAAAATTAATCTTCTTCTTTCCAAAAAATAATTAAAATAGAATTAATTATAAATTTTTTCTTTCATTGATTGAAGAATTGAATTAATAAATTCCTGCGAAATTGATAATGATAGTTAATAATACAATTGCATATATTTTTGTTTTTTCAATTAATAATTAAGATTAATTTAATTTATAATTTGCTTGTAATTTATTACTAGAATTCTTTTTATTTATCATTAAAAAAATACTTAATAACCAAATCAAGATTGAATTCAAATAATATTTTATTTTTTACAACCCTGAGTTTTCAAAAGATGTTAAGAATCGTCGTAAACTGAACAAGACAGGTCAGGCTAGTGGACAGTGGACGTGCTTCATAACACGGCGGTCGTGAGTTCGAAACCCGTCACGGGTAAAATTTTGATAACACTTTTCAGCCATGCTTAAGCATGATCATGCCTGAATATTTGCCAGCCATGAGCATGCGTGATTATGCATGAGAAAGCATAATCATGCCTAACCGAGCATGACCACGCATACTCATGGTTGGTAAATATTCAGGCATGATCATGCATGAGATTAACGCATGTTCATGCACGATCAGGTCTGATGATTTTTTCCCGGGTATTGAATAAATATTCATAAATTTAAATAAGTCAGTAAATAAATTCAGGTATATATTATGTATTTATATTTATTGTTATATGCTTACAGCAAGAGGTAGTCTTATAGCATTGGAGAGAGAGATAATAGTTTAAGTACTTATAAAAAACTCAAATGATAAAATAGAAAGTACATGTTATGTTATGAAAATAAAATAAAAGGCACGATTGAATAACGATAAATTACAAATGCAAGCTTAGGAAAATATGGTAGATATATTTTAATGGGTCCACTTATTTTATTAATATAATTGTGGTCTTAATAAAATAAGGGCCCACTCATGTGTAAGACTTAAAGGTGTCTTACGTACCTGTCCAGCTATGTTCAGTAATCTCAGAACGAGGGTAACCCTGTACTGGACCACGCAGCAATAAAATTAGAGAGAGATCTTATACTTAACTTATCAGGGAAATTAATTATTAAGTAGGTTTAGAATATTAAATTAATTGGCATTTATTTATGACGAAGTCGCCTTACAAATAAAATATGAATGAAACCATGAACAATAAATATAGATGACTGATGAAATGGACTCGACTATACTCTATGAAATTTTGGTGACTCGAATATTAAATTAAGTTTTACAAATTGACTCGACGGTTAATAAATTTTACAAATGACTCGACAGTTTACAAATTTTACAAATGACTCGACAGTTTACAAATTTTACAAATGACTCGACAGTTTTCAAATTTACAAAATGTACCAAAGCCAAATCTCCACTCACTTCAATTTACACTCCTTCCGATCTCCAACCTCCAGTCCAATTCCAACGTCCTCAATCCAGTCCAATAACCTCCGGCCAAATCCAATAAATCTCCAACAATCCAATCCTCTCAAATCCAACTCCAGTCCGCAATAAGTTTCCAATAATTACTGATATAAATTTTATATAAGCTTCCCCGTGTGAGGGCTTATTAACTCTTGGCTAATAAAAATCTTGCCGTGTGCAGTTGTACTTGGTATTATAATAATGAAATTCAGGAAGAGCGTCCGAACGTGATGACTGCCACTAGCCAAGAGAGCGATCGCCTGAAACCTCAGTGGCTTATACCCCTCACTCTCACAATCTACCAACCTCTGGAAACCAAAACTTCGCCGACACTCGACGGAGGCGACCTCAATGATAAGTAGGGAGTTCTTTTGTCGGCTGTTGTTGCGGAAGGAGGTCGCTTCGGCTTCTGGCGCGAGTCGATATTTAAATTACAAAATTCTACCCCGTTACAATATAATAAATAAAACTAGCCACTACCCGCCCGCTTCGCTGAACATTTTTTAATGATAGATGACTCTACATAGAGTTGCCACCTCTCCAGTTTTGATCGTGAGACTCCCGAAATCGCGTAATTTCTCCCGACTCTCGATTTAAAATCAAAATTTCCGAATTCAGTAAATATAATTTTTGTTAAACAAAATTAATTGAATTCTCTATGATGTTCATCATGCTCATGTTGTAAGTTATTCAACAATCCGGGCAATAAATAAAACTTGATCCAGGCTCGCTTCACCTAATTTTCTTTTGAAGTTATCGATTTTCCGATAAGATCTCGACTTTTTCGACGTAAATTAAATTTTTCTCAACTTTGAAAGCTCTTTTTATTTTAGTTTGAACTCCCTAATTAAACAAAACGGATCACTTAATGTAAAATATATATCTATATAGTATTTAAAACTGAATCGTTTTGAATTGTTTTGAATTGTTTTTTTTTAATCGGGTTTATTCATCTTCACTTAGAGCACAACAGTCGTTCACCTTTATTTTCACTTGCTGAACCAAGTCGAAAAAAAGTTATTTATTCGCCTGACTTTAGACTTGCTAAACCAAGTTAAAAGCAAAAATTATTTTTTAGTGTAAAATGTGTTTTGCACGTTTCACCTCAATTTTAACGTTTTCGCCTTATAATTTAAGTTAAGGAGGTTTGGGACGTACAGTCTATTCACTAAGATTTATCTCACAATACCCATATATAGATATATCATAGTACGTAACTTGAGAAGTATTTATTTAGCTACCTTCAAAAAATGTAACAAGCGTTTACTGGTGATTTAATGACATTTAGATTACCGAAATAATCTTTTATGCATTAAATAACTAAATTATTATAACATAATTGATAATTTATTTTAAATTTAAATAAAATAATAAGTTATTGAATTTTAAATATTTTTAAAAAAGTTTGGCAACGCCGCAAATTTTAACTCGGTTGCGCATGCGTCGAGTGCTCAATTCGTGTTGGTGATGTGTACGTGTTTGTTATGTTTACAAGTAATGTTATTCAGACAGAGTGTTGTTCACTGCTAAAGTTTTGAATAATGAAAAGAAAATGGGTGATGGAAAAAAACTTTATTTTTAACTACGTAAATATTTATGTTATGTTTTATAATAAATAATAAAAATTTTATAATACTTTCCTTTACCTATTTGACTTTTCCGCTAACCTATTTCATTGAAAATTTAAATTTCCCGCGTGACCCACCATTTAAAACGTTGCGGTCAACATAACCCGGGAAAAAATCATCAGGCCTGATCATGCATGATTATGCGTTAATATCATGCATGATCATGTCTGAATATTGGCCAGCCATGAGCATGCATGATCATGGCTGATCAGGCATGATTGTGCTTTTTCATGCATGATCACGCATGCTCATGGCTGGCTAATATTCAGGTATTATCAGGCCTGAGCAAGCACAATCCCTCAAATTATTAAAAAAAATATATATAAATAATGATAAGTCAATTTGAAATTAACTTATTTTGTGAGTATTATTGTGTAGTTAATGTTTTCTTGTTGAAAAGTACTTTTGAAATTTTACCCGCGACGGGTCTCGAACCCACGACCGTCATGTTAGGAAGCACGTCCGCTGTCCACTAGGCTGAACTATCTTATTCAGTTTACGACGATTTTTAACATCTTTTGAAACCTTAGGGTTGTAAAAAATAAAATATTATTTGAACTCGATCTTGATTTGTTCATTAAATCTTTTTTGAATAATGAATAAAAAGAATTGTAGTTATCAATTACAAGCAAATTTAAGAATTACATTAATCTTAATTATTAATTAAAAAAAAAGCAATTATATTGAGTGCCATTATCAACTTGGCAAGAATTTATTATTTCAATTCTTTAATTAATTCAAAAAAAAAATTTTTAATTAAATTCAGTTAAATTATTTTTCGGAAAAAAAAGATTGGTTTTCGTTATTAATTGAACCAAAAATTATAAATTGAATATATTTTGATTATCGATTTAAAAAATGATAATTTTAACTACTATCGTCAAAATAAAAGTAAATGTTTAATTATTTGAAGTTTTTCATAAAAAATATATGATTATCCTTAATTAAAAACCTCAATCAAATCCGATTGAAGCTCGACCGGATTTTAATCGAATTCAATCAGTTCAATCGGAGATTTTAATCATAGATTTTGATTAAATTATTTGTAATGTTTGACCTGCATGATTCATGCATAATCCATGTTTGAACATGCTTACCCTTGCCTGAATCATGCATGCTGATTTTTCCCCAGACAATTAATCTAATTTAAATAAATAATCAAATAAATAGGAAACAATAATTATAATTAATCTAACAGTTTCTATTAACGACTAACTTTCATCTATGAATATGAACGAGTACGCTTAGTCATGTATGTTCAAACCTGAATATTCATAAATATTTTTCACTATTTGCATATAACCGTGAAAGGTTAAGGTTGACCATGCATAACCTTGTACGATCATGTCTGCGCCATGCATGATCATGGATAACAGAGCATGCTCAACCATGACCTTTCTCGAGGGATTACATCTCTGGATACGATTATTTCTAACATAAGTCATGAGCAAGCCTGATCTCGAATGAGTCATGCATGATCATGCTTGATCACGAATGAGTTATATATGATTAAGTATGAACCATGTATGGTCATGCATAACAGAGCATGCTTAATCATGACCTTTCCTGATACATCATATCTCTGGATACAATTATTTGTAACGTAAGTAATGAGCAAGTCTAATTTAGAATGAGCCATGCATGATCATGCTTGATCACGAATAAGTCATGTCTGGCTATGAATGAGTTATGCATGATCAAGTATGAACCATGCATGGTAATGTATACTAGAGTATGCTTAGGCATGACTTTTTCTGATGGATCATATCTCTGGATACAATTATTTCAAACTTAATGCATGCGCAAGCTTGATCTAGAATGAGTTATGCATGATCATGCTTGATCACGAATGAGTCATGCCTGGCCATGAATGAGTCATGCAGGATCAAGCATGAATTATGCATTAATCATGTACGGTCAGGCATTAATCTTGCATGATCATACATGATCATGCATGGTGATTTTTTCCCGAAAACCCACATTTGCTATGACTGACTATTTTTTTAGAATTTAGATTTTTTAAACTGAATTAATTTTATAACTAAGTACCCTCAACTTGATTTCATTTTTGCAATAATTTTTGCAATTTTTGTTTTTTTACACAGTGAGTTTTTCCAAGCTTTCTCATTATTTTTCACCATGAAATTTATTAACACAAGAGTAGGTGTGAGATCTGATATATCATTGCAATGTTATATGACCTATATTCAATCGCGTTTTATCAATAAACTCTGAACCCTACGTCTCTGAAATTTTAACACAACACGTATTAAATATATTTTCATCGATCCTAAAAATTTTTAATTGATCTCATTATTTCAACTTTACTCCCATACCTCCTTAAATAAGTCAAAACCAAGTCGATTTCGACTTGATAAACTAAGTCTAAATCAAGTTTTATATTTGAGCCGGGTATCAATCAGATTAAAAATATAAAGATAATAGATAATTTAACGTAAGAAATGTTTGAACTTATCCAATTTTATGTATTGTTATCTATTTTGACGTAAAAAAAATAATAATGTATCAATTTATGGTTAATCGGTGAAATTTTATTTAGTGAATAAAGTATATACATTTATCTCCCCATTGTTGGGAACTTTGAAGTGGCAACCCTAACTCTAAATTTTGTTTTGATTATTGATATCAATATCCTAGCATGTACCATTAGAACATCAGTAAATATCCTTATTCTCTAGCACTTTTTTATGTAAAAAAAAGTTGTGAATGGTAAAACCATAGGATAGAGTCAATTGTTCATTGGCAGGGTGCGGAGTATAGGGTGGGGAGAATCGAATCGATTGAAGCGTCCGCAGTGGACGAAATACGTATTAAATCGCACTTGTCTTGTGAATAGTTAATTAAAAGCAGTGTTAAAAAATGAGAACAACTACTTTTTGTGTTGTTAATTGCAAAAATACTGGCAGAAATAGTAATTGCAAGTTTTACACATTTCCATCCATGATGTTCATCTTTGGCTAAAAATTATTACAGGGAAATTTTTTAAATTACAATTTTTTAACACAAAGTTTTTTTGACTATTGAGTTTTAAAATTTAAAATTAAGAATAATTGAAATCACTTTAATTTCTTTACTTAATGCAAAATTAATAATTTTAAATTTGAAAAAATTATAATTATAATTATTTTAACTCATTTGTTATTATGACTATTATTGTTGTTATTATTATTATTACTAGCTAACCTTATGTCATTGAAAATAATATGTATTTTGTATTTATTAAAATTTTTTATTCTTACTTTTTTCAGTACAATCTAATCTATATTTTTCCACCTTTCAAATGTGGTATTGCACATATATTTTGCGATTTTTAAAAATTTGAATTATTTGTTTATAAAAATTGCCGTACTCTGTCTATGCTTTTTGAGCATGATTTAATGCGGTCGACAGATGTCGTTTTTGTCGCGCACCCTTCCAATATGTACTCTGGCTAGCCCCATAACAGTCAGCCCTAACTTTATCATGAGGCAGAGGTAGAAGAGACATCCCCTCTCCTACGCATGCGCACTACACCGCTTGCCCCACGTCTTCGCGGAAGGAAACACGCATCACTGAACACGCAGTGCTTATAAAAATCATTGTTCCTTAAAACTTTAATAACTTTATATTAAATGAAGATATCGCAATATTTTTTTTTTTTTTTTTTTGATGAGGGCCAAGTATCTGAAAAACAAAACTTTGAAAACTCAATTAGAATTTATCCAGTAGTTTTTCCGTGATGTGCGCACAACTGCAGACCTCTATCATTTTATTTATATAGATATATCAAGTAATATACATAATATATACCTTAAGGTGCTTCATTTCGGAGCAATATTTTTTTTTTTTAAGTGCATGTGGAAAAAATCATAGTTAAACACAAAAAAAAAATGTTCGCGCAAGAAAATAAATTCTATGTCGATTACAGACCTAGCTCATAGAAAAATTCGATTTTCCCATTTAAATAACATGAGAAAAATTTTTTTTTTAGCTTTAAGTATTGTTAACTCTTTAACAAATCAATAGATCAAATAGACCAATACATATTTTCGTAGGAAATTGAACGCTCTACAAGAAAGGTCTCTTATTATTTTTCGATAAATCCACCTGTTCAAAAGTTATTGGAGCTCGAAGGAAAGTTGGAGATCTTTTCACTTTTCCGGCGAAACTAATGACTTATCACAAAATGTTGTAAGATCTTTTAGGTAGATTTTTTTAAAAATCTAACTATTGTATTTGTCCTCATGGTCGATTTTACAAGGAATTTCGTCATAAACTATCATAATTAGTTGAGTAGAGTTCAAAAATACCACTCGTTGAAAAATTGATATATGTATGTATATATATTAGAGTGCTCCGTTTGAAACGAACATTTTTTTTTTTCGCTCCCCATCGAAAATCTTGTTCTATATGTTAAAATAAAAATTCAGTCCAATTTTGAGCTCTTAATATTAATATTAACCACTGGAACAACGTCGTTGAAGTTTTCCCATGCTAAAAGCACGTAAATTTAGTTTTTTTTCTTTTCAATTAATAAAACTCAGCCCCACTTATATGTATCGTATGGGTCCAAAGTTTTTCTTAAAGAGAATTGTATGCTCTTCAAAAAAGCCAGTATCTGCTTAGCTCTGAGTTCAACTCTAGCTCTCCTGTGAGTCTTTAATGTCAAATTTCGTATCAAATCGATGGTTTTTTGCTGTTAACTCATGAACGGTTGAGTCTAGAGAAAAAACGTAAATGACTTTTTTGTAGAAAATTTAATTTCCTATAAAAAAGGTTTAATGACTTGTATCTTTAAAACTATTATTTTAAAAAATATATGAAGTTAAAGTTATTAAAATTTTTGATTTTAGCAAAATTTCGAGATTAATTATTTTATAATTAAATAATATTTATATTTTTACCGTACGATGGACGGTGTGGCTCAATAAGTTATAGATTAAATTGAACGGAATATAGTATAGTGCCGGATAGCTCAACTGGTAGAGCACTCGGCGCGATACCGACATGGTCTGGGTTCGATTCCCAGTTCGGGCTATCTATATTTTTCTCAATTTATCTATAAATTGTCTTATTGAGAAGGTTTGCATGTTTAGGTTTCCACTTATTAAATTGTCTTAATTTCTTACTTAATAATTAAAAATGTCTAGAGCGCTGCCGTGGCAATTAAACCAATTAAGTCAAGGTCACACGAAAGCAACCTTTTTCTAAAAACATAATTAGCTGATAAACTAAACGCTGCTGTAGCGATAGTTTAAAAACTAGTAAGCGCTGCTTAATAATTAAAGGACTAACATAAAAAGCATATTTTATTATGTAAAATCATTAGACTGCCAAAAATGCATGTAAGTAAGCTATCATTTTCGTTTAAATTAATGATTATTTTGATTTAATAATTAAAATACTATCAGTAATTTATGAAAGATAATGATTAATACATAAATATACAAAATATAAAAAATACCCTTAAATATTCATCCAAATTAGCTTAAGAACCCATTTAATTTCGAATTTATTCCTAAAATAGATTGTAAATACATAATTTTGAATATCTTACAAATTTTGATTTTTTTTTTGGTAAGTAATTAATAAAATAAGCCGAAAACTACTAAAAATATAAATATTATTTAATTATAAAATAATTAATCTCGAAATTTTGCTAAAATTAAAAATTTTAATAACTTTAACTTCATATATTTTTTAAAATAATAGTTTAAGAGATACAAGTCAGTAAACCTTTTTTATAGAAAATTAAATTTTCTACAAAAAAGTCATTTACGTTTTTTCTCTAGACTCAACCGTTCATGAGTTAACAGCAAAAAACCATCGATTTGATACGAAATTTGACATTAAAGACTCACAGGAGAGCTAGAGTTGAACTCAGAGCTAAGCAGATAATGGCTTTTTTGAAGAGCATACAATTCTCTTTAAGAAAAATTTTGGACCCATACGATACATAAAAGTGGGGCTGAGTTTTATTAATTGAAAAGAAAAAAAACTAAATTTACGTGCTTTTAGCATGGGAAAACTTCAACGACGTTGTTCCAGTGGTTAATATTAATATTAAGAGCTCAAAATTGAACTGAATTTTTATTTTAACATATAGAACAAGATTTTCGATGGGGAGCGAAAAAAAAAAAATGTTCGTTTCAAACGGAGCACCCTAATATATAAATATATATATATATATATATATATATATATTTATGTAATAGAACCGACTTTTGAGGACACGATTGCGTCTACAATTCTTATCCGATCTTAATGAAATTTCCTACACTTATTCTATGTGTGATTACCACGGTTAAGTTCGAAGATGGGCTGATTCGGTCGATTAGTTTAGAAGTTATGGTTGTCTGGAATTTCAACGATTTTTCGAAAAAATCAATTTTTTAACACTTTCAAATCCATATAACTTTAAAACTACAACTCATAGATAATTTCTGCAAAAAGTATTTTAAAGCGTGACTAATAAGCTTTAATTTATGACCTCAAACTTTATATTTTGACCATTTCTTCCAATAATTTCATAGCCTTGAAAATTTTAATGAAAATAAAAATGTTGAAAATATGGTTTTCATTCCACATAACTTATGCTTGTCCCATTATAATCCAGTTTCGTTAGTTGTATTTTATTGTGCACAAAATAACCTGTAAATTTCACTGCTATTTTATATTTTGAATGTATTTCTTTTATTACTTATAATGTATCAAATGTACCTCTACTCCCAATGATTATCACTTGTCTTGTCATTACGATAGCACCCATAGTTCTTATCGGATCTTAATGAAATTTTCTACACTTATTCTAGAAGCGATCATCTTGATCAAGTTCAAAGATAGGCTGAATCGTTCAAATAGTTTTGAAATTATAGCTGTTTGAAATTTTCATGATTTTTGGTGAAAATCATTTTTCAATCACTGCTAAAGCTCATATAACTTCAAAACTAATATTTATACACAAATTCCGTAAAAAGTATCTAAAAGCTTGACTAATAATCTCGCATTAATGACCTTAAGCTTTATGTTTTGACAATTTCTTCCAATAATTTGATACCCTTGAACTTTTTAATGAAAATAAAAATGTTGAAAATATGGTTTTCATTCCACATAACTTATGAATTTCCCATTATAATACAATTTTGTCACGTGTATTTTATTGTAAACAAAATAACCTGTTAATTTCACAGCTATTTTATATTTTGAAAGTATTATTGTTATTTTAACTGGGCTTGTCATGGTAACAGCGATTACAATTATGATCTCATACTAATTAAATTTTCAGTACTTTATTTATGTGAAGGTTAGTTTGGTACATTACCTGTATAATGTTATGTCAAATCAACTATCTGAAGTTCTCTATCAATAATAATCGTTGTCTTTTTTTACCCTCACTCCTAGAAAACGAGTCTATTTTCATATCATGACTATACACTAACAAGATATGTATGTATAAAACTATTTTTTTATATCAATTAATTGAAAAATCTACCTTCCATTTCGGCTGCCGAATGGCCTTTTTTGTGATAAGTCATTAGTTTCGCCGGAAAAGTGAAAAGATCTCCAACTTTCCTTCGAGCTCCAATAACTTTTGAACAGGTGGATTTATCGAAAAATAATGAGAGACCTTTCTTGTAGAGCGTTCAATTTACTACAAAAATATGTATTGGTCTATTCGATCTATTGATTTGTTAAAGAGTTAACAATACTTAAGCTAAAAAAAAAATTTTTCCCGTGTTATTTAAATGGGAAAATCGAATTTTTTAATGAGCTAGGTCTGTAATCGACGTAGAATTTTTTTTCTTGCGCGAAAATTTTTTTTTGTGTTTAACTATGATTTTTTCCACATGCACTTAACAAAAAAATGTTCCTCTGAAATGAAGCACCCTAATATACCTGTATTTACTTACTTATTTAAATTTATAAATATTTATACAATAGTATTAACAAGTCAAAAAAATTAATTTTTTTTTTATGACTTTAGCCTCGGAGTTTTTAGCGATTTGAATTTAAGCCACGGCTCCCAGGCGAAAACAGCGCCACTTTAACGTCATAAGCTGTGTCGATAAATGTCTCGTCTTAGTTTCCCGGAAAAAAATCACCATGCATGATCATGTATGATCATGCAAGATTAATGCCTGACCGTACATGATTAATGCATAATTCATGCTTGATCCTGCATGACTCATTCATGGCCAGGCATGACTCATTCGTGATCAAGCATGATCATGCATAACTCATTCTAGATCAAGCTTGCGCATGCATTAAGTTTGAAATAATTGTATCCAGAGATATGATCCATCAGAAAAAGTCATGCCTAAGCATACTCTATTATACATTACCATGCATGGTTCATACTTGATCATGCATAACTCATTCATAGCCAGACATGACTTATTCGTGATCAAGCATGATCATGCATGGCTCATTCTAAATTAGACTTGCTCATTACTTACGTTAGGAATAATTGTATCCAGAGATATGATGTATCAGGAAAGGTCATGATTAAGCATGCTCTGTTATGCATGACCATACATAGTTCATACTTGATCATATATAACTCATTCGTGATCAAGCATGATCAAGCATGACTCATTCGAGATCAGGCTTGCTCATGACTTATGTTAGAAATAATCGTATCCAGAGATGTAATCCCTCGAGAAAGGTCATGGTTGAGCATGCTCTGTTATCCATGATCATGCATGGCGCAGACATGATCGTTCAAGGTTATGCATGGTCAACCTTAACCTTTCACGGTTATATGCAAATAGTGAAAAATATTTATGAATATTCAGGTTTGAACATACATGACTAAGCGTACTCGTTCATATTCATAGATGAAAGTTAGTCGTTAATAGAAACTGTTAGATTAATTATAATTATTGTTTCCTATTTATTTGATTATTTATTTAAGTTAGATTAATTGTCTGGGGAAAAATCAGCATGCATGATTCAGGCAAGGGTAAGCATGTTCAAACATGGATTATGCATGAATCATGCAGGTCAAACATTACAAATAATTTAATCAAAATCTATGATTAAAATCTCCGATCGAACTGATTGAATTCGATTAAAATCCGGTCGAGCTTCAATCGGATTTGATTGAGGTTTTTAATTAAGGATAATCATATATTTTTTATGAAAAACTTCAAATAATTAAACATTTACTTTTATTTTGACGATAGTAGTTAAAATTATCATTTTTTAAATCGATAATCAAAATATATTCAATTTATAATTTTTGGTTCAATTAATAACGAAAACCAATCTTTTTTTTCCGAAAAATAATTTAACTGAATTTAATTAAAAATTTTTTTTTTGAATTAATTAAAGAATTGAAATAATAAATTCTTGCCAAGTTGATAATGGCACTCAATATAATTGCTTTTTTTTAAATTAATAATTAAGATTAATGTAATTCTTAAATTTGCTTGTAATTGATAACTACAATTCTTTTTAATCATTATTCAAAAAAGATTTAATGAACAAATCAAGATCGAGTTCAAATAATATTTTATTTTTTACAACCCTAAGGTTTCAAAAGATGTTAAAAATCGTCGTTAACTGAATAAGATAGTTCAGCCTAGTGGACAGCGGACGTGCTTCCTAACATGACGGTCGTGGGTTCGAGACCCGTCGCGGGTAAAATTTCAAAAGTACTTTTCAACCAGAAAACATTAACTACACAATAATACTCACAAAATAAGTTAATTTCAAATTGACTTATCATTATTTATATATATTTTTTTTAATAATTTGAGGGATTGTGCTTGCTCAGGCCTGATAATACCTGAATATTAGCCAGCCATGAGCATGCGTGATCATGCATGAAAAAGCACAATCATGCCTGATCAGCCATGATCATGCATGCTCATGGCTGGCCAATATTCAGGCATGATCATGCATGAGATTAACGCATGATCATGCCTGATCAGGCCTGATGATTTTTTCCCGGGTTTATTAAATTTTATGAAAAATCATTTTTATAAAATAAATAAAGACATTTAGGGTAAATTTTTTTTTTTCTATATTATCTGTGATATTTTTTTTACTATACCAGCAGTTTATATATTGCATTTTAATGCATTTAATCGATTTAAAAATTAATTCAAGATACGCGGTATTTATTTTTTCTTAGTTTTTTGTTATTAATAAAATTTTCAATTCACCAATTTCGTATATTTTTGATTTTTTCATTTCTTTCGATTTTTAGAAATTAAAAAAAAAATTTAATTCTACATAGCATCGAGTTTTAGGTAGCCTAGGAGTAAAATGACTGGTCTAACAATGAAGTTTTTAAGTTCCTTTTATATTCGCTGTTCCATTAAACCGATCATTCAATGCTTTAAAAGCATCATTACGATCTTTCAACGTTAAAAATTTCGCAGTTTTGTTGTTTAAACGAAAAAAAAATGAATATTTTTTATTACTTTGGGGTTTGAATGCGGGTGAATTTCATTTATTATCCTTTCTTAGGTCGTAACGATAACTTATAAGTAGTTCTTAGTTGATTTTTAAAATTCATTTACTGAGTGAGAAAAAAAAAACTATAAAAAATAGTATACTCCGAACGACACAGTATTTAAAAAAATTTGTGGCAGCTGAATAGACCGATCTACGAATGTTTATTGGTCAAATGAACTCGAAAAATAATATTTAGAAAAAAAAAATTTTTTGAGCTCGAAAATACTCTTGGATGCCAATGGTTTCTTACAAGATTTTCAAACTCAAACACATTATAGTACATTAAATCATGATTTATCTTGGAAAAATGACATAAAATGTGATTTTTTTAACGCTTCGTCGTCGATATCTTTTTAAATAATTGACGGATTTTGATGTTCAACGTAGCAATCAGCTCGTTTTACTGAGTTTTCGAGCTTATTAAATTTTGAAAATGTTCGATTCAGTCGTTTTAAAGATATACATGAAAAACCGTTTCTTATTATTTCTTTCTTCGACGATATCTCTTGAACGAAAAAGCTGATTGAGATGATTGAGGCGACAATCGACGTATCTTATCAAGTTCTAGAGCTGATTAAATTTTGGAATCGATCGTTCGAATCGTTTTTGAGAAATTTGAAAAAAAAAAAAAAAATTCGTAATTCTGAATTATCTTCGAGTCTACTTGATCGAATGATCTGAAATTTTCAGGAAAGTTGAGGGCCAACAACCTCTTTCGATTGCCGCAAGAACGAGTTGAATCGGTTAATTAGTTTAAAAGGTTCACATGCGCACACTCACACACACTCGGACATCATTCTGAAAATAGTCAGAATAGCTTCCTAGGACCTCAAAACGTCGACATCTGATGAAAATTCGATTTTTGAAAATTAGGGTAAAAACTATAATTTTTAAAAATTTTCTTAGCGGGAAGTTGAAAAATTTCACATATAATTCAAATGAGAAAAAGAATATTCGTTGAGCTCTAAGCAAGATTGAGATTTCGAGCTGCGCTTTTGGGAGGATTCTTTTTATACTTAAGACTAACTCTTCAGACCATAAGACTTTAAAATAGTGTTTTTGGAACCTACTCGACGATTTATGATGAGTTGTGTCAAAATTCTTTGAAAAATCCACCATGAGGACAAAATATAAGTTAGATTTCTGTGAAATATGAAACCTACCAAAAATTACTATACCAAGAATAATAACTACCATTTAAAGTATCTTCCAAAGGTTCAAAAAGGTGATTAAATAGGAAATTTTAAGTGGTGTAATAGGGATTTGAAATGATAGCGTTTATTCTTGATGGTGATTTTTTTGGTAGAGATTTAATTATGGTAGACTTGTTCATTGGGAGAGTTCTAAACATGGAAGATGTTTTATTCATGAGAGAATTCTTTAGGTAGATGTGTTCGAGCAGACCTTGACTGGGTAGAATTGAATTGCTGGTAGGGATGCTTATAGCAGAATTGTAAATACACCACCGATAATCCAATCAATTTAATAGGCGTTCGATTACAAAAGACTATAAAGATTAATTTAAAAGAGCGACTCCGCACTTATTAAGTGATTTACGAACGGTTAAATATGAACTGTACTTACATACACCAATTTGAAATGAGCTATTTTTCGTTTCGGTAATTTTAGACCTAGAAGATCTTTTATTTGATATATTAACACATAAATGGCTGCACCTGTTGTAAAACCACTAACTAAACTTTTACTCAGCAAAGAACTTATTATACCCAATCTTAAAATAAACATCACCAACTAAAAAACAAGAATAATAATTTTTCTAATTTCTGTAAGGTGTTGTTAATAGGCACATTACCTGTATTATTCCTACAGAAAAAGTTACAGCAGTTGCTACTTGCATGGGCGAATAAACAGTAGGTATAGTATGATTATTAATGATTTCAGAAGAATCAAACAACGTATTATTAGTAATGGAAGAATTTTCTGAAGTAGAATAAGATGCAACGACTTTTCCAGTCATAAGACATACAATTGCAAAAGTCCCTAAAAATAAATACGTATCAAGTTCTATAAAATCTCACCAAAAAAATTTTAGAAAATTTAAACCTTTACTAACCCATAGAAACATGTTTTGAAGTTCCAAAAATGAAATAAATTAAAACCGGAAAAAAAGCCATGTATATGCCAACTATTGGCGGAACGTTTCCCAATAACGCATAAGCCATTCCTTGTGGTATGTGCATTATAGCCACTGTAATTCCAGAGATTATATCTGATAATACGTAGTCTCTCCATTTATATTTTCTTATCCAATAAGATGCCGGCACAATAGAAGTTAGACATGACTTTAAATTTTGGGATTTAATTGATGATGATATATTATCAATGACTGAAAAATATTACAATTGATAATAACAATTTGTTATTTAAAGAAATATTGGTGATGGCTATTCAACATCTAATTGACCGAAGTCAATTTTTCTAATACTACACCCTGATTAAAGAAAATGATTTACTCAAAGATGAATGTATATCTATATAGTAGTAAAATTAAATTGTTTTGAATTAATTCTTTTGATCAGGGAATGTAGTTTCGATTAAAATTATTCAAATTCAATCGAAACTCAATGAGAATTCTCTTGTTCTTTGCCCTATCCAAAAATTCCCATAGAATCCACTCAACTGCGACAAAAACCGCATAGAATCCTATAGACTGTATTGGTTTCTATGCGGTTTTTGTCGCATTTGAGTGGATTCTATGGGAATTTTTGGATAGGGTGTAGGATTCAAACGGAACTTTAAATTAGGATTGACTAACGTGGGTTGTCACCTCTCTGATTAAAAAAAATGATTTAATCCATGCTAAGTGTATATCGATATATTAGTTGATTTAAATTGTTTTAAATCATTTCAAATTGTTTTGAATCATCTCAAATAATTTTTCTTAATCAGGGCTGGTTATAGAATCGCTAAAATGTTAATTTTTTGCATTGTTGCCAAAATAAAGTGGTCTTAAAAGAGTTTGAAGAGTTTCGCTCAGTTTCTTTCAAATAATATATCGACCAAAGACTGACAGTGAGCAGAAAAGTTGATCAAGATTTTGCTCTAAGATAATTGTGAGACCAATATAACCAGAACTGTATCATATAGTTTGACATCTGGTATCAACTCACATAGCCATCTAATCATAAAATAAAATAAACTCACAAGAAGTTTTAGGTTTTTCACAATAAAAGTTATGGTGAAATTCATCTTGATAATAAACATGACGATCGACCATAAATTTCATTACCATCTCTGGTTGCGTTTCTTCATGGTCTACTTGAGTAATAAATAAAATACAAAAAATAATTATAATATCAATAAAAGTAGTAGACACCTAAATGAATATTACCTAATAAATTCATTTTGATGATTTTTTCTGAAGTTTCAATTTTATTAATTTTACTCCATTACATCATTTCTGAGAAATCCAACTGATTACTTTTTCCCAGTGCTACCAGAACGTGCGATATTTTTACGCCCTCCTGCCATTACACTCAATGCTATTTCACCTCAGGAGGGGGTAAAAATATCGCACGTTCTGGCAGCACTGCTTTTTCCCCATGATATCAGTGCAGCCAGATCGCGGACGAAAAGTTCCCCTTCCTTCGCATCACTTTAGCATCACACACAGCTTAAACGGTGCTTAGGAAGGGGAACTTTTCGTCCACGATCTGGCTGCACTGCATGATATTCCATGTGTCATGTCTTGAGAGGTAACTAGATAAGAATTAGACGCCACCTTCCGAACACTGGGTGATTCTATGTCACGCAGGATCGGCAGGTACAATCAGCGCGATGTATTCATACCGTACCTGGTTACAAGCGTACTTTTTACTTTTCTACTTTTAGTACTCTACCAACATACAACTCTCTTAAATAGATTTCTATGCGAAAATATCAATACTAAATATATTTTTGTTGCAAAGTAATTCTATGTAAAATTATTCTATTAAATATAAATATATGCGAAAATAATTCATGTCCAAAATATCTCTATATTATATATCTCTATGAAAATTAAGTCTCTACAAAATTTACAATAACCCTGATAGCACGAATTGATCGTGAAAAAGTTGGTCATTCATTAGTTTCCGACCAACTTGACGACAAGTTGTCGACAATTTTAGCTTTTGCAACTTTTGGCTACAAGTTACTGCCAACTTTCTCAGAAAGTTGGCACCAGTATGGAGCTGCAACTGGAATGCAAGTTTCTGAGAAAATTGAAAGGAAACTTACCGTCAACTTATGATTGCCAACTTTTGCAAGCAACTTTTGCCACCAACTTTCTCAGAAAATGTCTATCAACTTTGGAGGGACCAACTGTTGACGGCCAACTTGGTGTCCAGTTGCGGCTGCAAGTTTCTCGTCAGTTTCTCGCCAACTTGGCTATCAGGGAATATGATAGAATTAGGTGTTAACATATTTATATTATGGAATTTCTCCATAACTATACAACTCTCCTTAATATTTCTCTATTCTGCATATCTCTATGACACAACAATTCTATGAAAAAATTTTTCTATGTTGACCAAAGTCAGTTTCAACATTTCTCTACCACAAAAAAAAACTAAGTCTTATGAATGATTTTTTATCTTACCACCAGCAATCGCGTGGCGCTACCATTAAATTCCAACAACAATACAATAATAATTATAATGATGTTAAAAGCAACAATAACAAGAAAATGGCGTCATTAAATTTGAACCGTGACTTTGTTAGTATTTTATTATAATTAAATAGAATAGAAATAAAAATATTTATCTAATGCATGAGTATGATATTGAAAATAGCAGGCATGAAAAAAATGTATTAATTTTGAAAAAACATAGAATATTTATACAAACAACTTTTAAAAATTTTACATTAAAAGAATTGGATGGTAGCGTCATACCATTGCTAGTGGTAAGATACAAAATCATTCATAAAACTTAGTTTTTTTTTTGTGGTAGAGAAATGTTGAAACTGACTTTAGTCAACATAGAAAAATTTTTTCATAGAATAGTTGTGTCATAGAGATATGCAGAATAGAAAAATATTAAGGAGAGTTGTATAGTTATGGAGAAATTCCATAATATAAATATGTTAACACCTGATTCTATCATATTATATTAAATTTTGTAGAGACTTAATTTTCATAGAGATATATAATATAGAGATATTTTGGACATGCATTATTTTCGCATATATTTATATTTAATAGAATAATTTTACATAGAATTACTTTGCAACATAAATATATTTAATATTGATATTCTCGCATAGAATTCAATTTAAGAGAGTTGTATGTTGGTAGCCCGGGAAAAAATCATCAGGCCTGATCAGGCATGATCATGCGTTAATCTCATGCATGATCATGCCTGAATATTGGCCAGCCATGAGCATGCATGATCATGGCTGATCAGGCATGATTGTGCTTTTTCATGCATGATCACGCATGCTCATGGCTGGCTAATATTCAGGTATTATCAGGCCTGAGCAAGCACAATCCCTCAAATTATTAAAAAAAATATATATAAATAATGATAAGTCAATTTGAAATTAACTTATTTTGTGAGTATTATTGTGTAGTTAATGTTTTCTTGTTGAAAAGTACTTTTGAAATTTTACCCGCGACGGGTCTCGAACCCACGACCGTCATGTTAGGAAGCACGTCCGCTGTCCACTAGGCTGAACTATCTTATTCAGTTTACGACGATTTTTAACATCTTTTGAAACCTTAGGGTTGTAAAAAATAAAATATTATTTGAACTCGATCTTGATTTGTTCATTAAATCTTTTTTGAATAATGAATAAAAAGAATTGTAGTTATCAATTACAAGCAAATTTAAGAATTACATTAATCTTAATTATTAATTAAAAAAAAAGCAATTATATTGAGTGCCATTATCAACTTGGCAAGAATTTATTATTTCAATTCTTTAATTAATTCAAAAAAAAAATTTTTAATTAAATTCAGTTAAATTATTTTTCGGAAAAAAAAGATTGGTTTTCGTTATTAATTGAACCAAAAATTATAAATTGAATATATTTTGATTATCGATTTAAAAAATGATAATTTTAACTACTATCGTCAAAATAAAAGTAAATGTTTAATTATTTGAAGTTTTTCATAAAAAATATATGATTATCCTTAATTAAAAACCTCAATCAAATCCGATTGAAGCTCGACCGGATTTTAATCGAATTCAATCAGTTCAATCGGAGATTTTAATCATAGATTTTGATTAAATTATTTGTAATGTTTGACCTGCATGATTCATGCATAACCCATGTTTGAACATGCTTACCCTTGCCTGAATCATGCATGCTGATTTTTCCCCAGACAATTAATCTAATTTAAATAAATAATAAAATAAAAAGGAAACAATAATTATAATTAATCTAACAGTTTCTATTAACGACTAACTTTCATCTATGAATATGAGCGAGTACGCTTAGTCGTGTATGATCAAGCCTGAATATTCATAAATTTTTTTCAATATTTGCATATAACCGTGAAAGGTTAAGGTTGACCATGCATTGCCTTGTACGATCATGTCTGCGCCATGCATGATCATGGATAGCAGAGCATGCTCAACCATGACCTTTCTCGAGAGATTACATCTCTGGATACGATTATTTCTAACGTAAGTAATGAGCAAGTCTAATTTAGAATGAGCCATGCATGATCATGCTTGATCACGAATGAGTCATGTCTGGCCATGAATGAGTTATGCATGATCAAGTATGAACCATGCATGATCATGCTTGATCACGAATGAGTCATGTCTGGCCATGAATGAGTTATGCATGATCAAGTATGAACCATGCATGTTCATGCATAATAGAGCATGCTTAGGCATGACCTTTCCTGATGGATCATCTCTGGATACAATTATTTTAAACTTAATGTATGCGCAAGCTTGATCTAGAATGAGTCATGCATGTCATCGCGGTTTTCATGATCCCTATCCAAAAATTCCCATAGAATCCACTCAACTGCGACAAATACCGCATAGAATCCTATAGACTGTATTGGTTTCTATGCGGTTTTTGTCGCAGTTGAGTGGTTTCTATGGGAATTTTTGGATAGGGATACGGTTTGAACACTGTATTAAAAGAGTATAAACGTAGTCGATAACAAGTAGTTTTACCGTATTTATACGGTATATTTGTGAAATTTAATTACGGTATTTCTACAGAGCTTATACTGCGTTTATACGGAGCTTATACGGTATTTCTACCGTATAAATACGTTATTTTTACCGTAATAACACGGTACTTCTACTGTATTAATACGGCATTTCTATAATATTAATACTTTATTTATATGATATTAATACCAAATTTCTACCGTAATAATATGACATTGTTACCGCAATAATACCGTATTTCTACCGAGTTCACACACCAATTGTACTGATTTAATAAGGTGTTTATACGGAATTTTATATATATATATATATATATATATATTGCTTTACAATGTATTATGTCACTCGTATATTTTTAATCATACAGTAGAGACTCTGTAGACTTGTGATTAAAATATTTTTTTTTAAAGTTCTAGTTCAAATTCAGAGATAAATTATTTATGGAAACATTAATAATATATATTTTTGTCATTATGTAATATAGGATATACTATATTACCTTCAAAAAAGGTACTTATCACTCTGTCAAATAACGGAGGAATACTCGGGTCAGAATAGTCACAAGTTTGGAATATAAAACTTCTGAAATCAATTTCTTACCAGGGACACTACAAATCGTAGGCGCTATCTAGTGGCGAACACCGAACTATTCTCGCTGCTGCTGCCTAGCACCAGTGACTTCCCTCTCCTCCATATATATCTTTTCTACCAAGAAATTTTTCTCTCGGTTTGAGCAACTTTTTTTTCTTGGTTGGAGCATACGAAAATTCTTGCGTTAAACAAATTGTAATTATTTCAAGAAATTTTATTTTTTTTAAACAAAAAAATGCAATATTGATACAATAACCTGGCACGGCTTTCTTCAATAAAATACCTCTTATATTAAGAAATAAAAACTTTTAAAACAAGTACAAGTTTTTCGATTAAAGCATTAAAATATGTTAACTTGAGGAAAAAAAATTTTGATTCAAGATAAAAATTTCAAAATCATTATTTACTTGGTGTAAGAAAATGTTTATTTTCCGAATCGTTAAAAAAAATTTTTTTGTATCAAGAATATTTTTCTTGGTTCGTTAACTGTATTTTCTGTGTAGCGAAACTAAAATTCAAAAGACGCGTGTAGGTTTTCATAACGTGCAAATAAAGAACTTTATAAGCTAAAAAAAAACTTTTATGTCAAAATACCTATACTACATAAACACTGCAGTGTTTAAACATCTTTAAATTGAAGAACTTTTATCATTTTTAATCATAAAATAATTCTGGTTATTAATATTGATCCTAAATGTATTTCGAAATTATCTGATGTTCTTGCGAATTATTACTAGATTACTACATACCCGAGTCGAAAATTCAGACCTGTTTAAATTGTATTTTTTTCTAACAATTCTCAGAAAATTGAGTGGTCAAGAGAGTCTGCTCTATAAAATACCATATGCACTGGACGCCTGGTTTGACTGTAAATAGTGGAGTTTTGTCCCATTTTCACAGGATTACATTCAAACCAGGCTTCGAATAATAATAACAATTAAAATAATAATAATTATTTTTCTTGAACCGTGCCTAGGGATGCAGGTTCGAACCCTACTGGGAACAGGATTTTTTTTTTTTTTTAATAATAATAATAATTATTTATTAGTTGGTTATTTTGATATATATGAATGCTATTGCATTCATACATCCTTTGATTGGTGTATCTAATTTAGTTTATTAATGATTCACTGGCAAACCAATCCAATTCAAATATTTTATTGTGATATTTCGCTAGCCCCTCAGTGCTAGCATCTTCAAACTCACTGTTAATATACATATTTTTTTTATTACAATTTAATCTTAAAATTAACTAATTTATTTATTTTGAACTTACAATATTGAATGTAGAAAATTTTATGATTTTATACTTTTAATTTATAACAATTTTATTAATTTTTAATCTGGAAACAATATATATATTTTAGAAAGCACGTGTTATATAGAGGTTATTTTATATTTTATACCTTATTTTATGTGATATTGTTATGAGCATGATTTTTTTCTTCTTTTTCTTTTTCATTTTGATTTAGTTCTTTATCTTTTTAATGATTTTTTTTCCTATTGTTATTTTATTCTTATGTGACGCTTTAAGTTATAATGTTGTAACTTTAATAGTTATTTTTATAATGTGATATTTTTTGGTTAGTTGTTATGATTGGTAATAGTTTTTTCTTGTAGGTAAATGTAATTATATTTGTATCAGTTTTAGATAATGTAACTATTGTCGATAATATAGTTTTTTATTGTAGATAATTGTAATTTAATTTATATCAGTTTTAAATTATATAACTATTGTTAGTATCATGTTGACTATTATAATTAATTTATTATTGTTTTTGTTTGATCAGGTTGTTATATGATTCATTTAGATTTTCTGTATCTTTTCTTTTGTTAACTGTATTATTGTCCTTTTCTATATATATTGATTCCAAGATTAATCTTTTTCTATAATTTGATTCTATTTCTAAGATTTTAACTTGATTATAATCAAAGTTATGGTTTTTATTTATTCTATGAACTGTTAGCATGTTATGTTTGCTTGGACTAAGTTTAATATTGTTTTTATGTTCACTAATTCTAGTTTTAAGCCACCTTTTAGTTTGGCCAACATAACATTTTTCACAGTTCATACAATTTACTTTATATATACAGTCTGATTTTTCTAAATAATTAATAGGATCCTTTCCACTATTATAAAATTTTTTTAAACTATTTTCAATTTTAAAAGTTACTGGGATTTTGTATTTTTTAAATATGTTCCTTATAAAATTATTCAAATTATCACCATGTGGAAAACTGATAGTTTTAGACATATCTAGATTATTTGTTATGTTGCTGTTGTTAATTTTATTGTTTTTTTTATCTACTAGTTTTTTCCATCTTTTATTGCAATATTTTTTAATGAATTCTATTGGATAATTATTGTCTATTAAAGCGCTTTTAATTAATTTTAAATTTTCTTGTTTGTATTTTTCATCTGCAAGATAAAAAACTTTATCTATTAGATGATATATGATGCCTATTTTTTGTGAAATTGGATGATATTGTTACGTCCCAGCCTGTACGTCAGATGACGTGGGCATTTACTTCTCTAATTACCGACCTGAAATCTAACTAATTATATCGAATATCGATAACCAAGTAATTTCAATAGTATTTAATTAATTATATAAAATAATATAATATAATAATAGAATAATATTATTCAAGTTATTCGAACGTTAAGGATATGAGTAATAATTGATAAAGTTATTTTTCTATATTTTATCAAATATAAATAAGCGCTGACGCCTCGAGTAAATCCTCGAGACGTGCAGCTGCACAAACATCTATTTTGTTTAAGATAACTTTTGTTAATAGATAAGTGACTCATTTGTTAGTATCAAAAGCGGAGAGATCGTGAGAATTAAGTATTTTCAATAAATATTAGAATGGATCATTCGAGAACATGCGTTATCTCGAATGACCCCTCCATATGAATCGATGCGCGGGTCTGATGCCCAAACGCATTGATAAGAGTTACTCTAGTTTTTCTCGATCAAGAGAAGTCAGTCTGAAATATAGAATCATTGAGAGCAGTCAGGCTCAACTTTAAATACTCAACTTCGTTCTCACCCTTTTGAAGTTATTGTTAAGAGTACGTAAACAAATTTATAAATTGATTAAATTGTATATCTATATATTATTCATAGCTATTCTTTTACAATTGAATAAATCGGATTCAGATATATATAAAATAATATATTATATCCAAACAACCAGTTTATTTCAACCACCAAATGGTGGCTGTTCAACCTATACAAATTATTATTTATAATTATATGTAAGTTTCATTACGTCTATTTTAAATCAACCGCTCAACCACGCCAGCGCCAAATCATCAACCAGGACGTAACAACTTATATATAATTAAAATTGGTGGCAGCGACGGATTCGAACAGCCCCCGAATAGACTGGTCAAATCGCAAAAATTCGAAAATTTTTTTTTGTCACAAGAAAATTGACATCAAGTTATCAAAGTGAAATTATATCGACGTAAAAGAAAAAAAAAGTAAAATTGTGAAACAAAAGTGAAAAATTAAGTGAGAATTGAAGTGAGTAAAATAAATAATAATAAAAATTCGAATAAATGAAATCAAAAATTCGTAAATAATTAAAATAAAATCATAAAGAAAAAAATTAAATTAATAATATCGAACATTTGAATTAAAAATTCGGAAATTTTTTTTTAATATCCAAGAATCGAAATTTAATTTTATTTCGCTCTTATAAAATAATAAATAAATAAAAAATATATATATATTCATAAAAGTCAGACATATCAAGAAAAAAAAAGTAAAAATTTTGTGAATAAAAAAATAAAAATCATAATAAAATTCAAGTGAGTGAAGTTAATGAAGAATCAAAAAATTTTTTAAACAAATCAAATCTACCAACATCATTTACGACGTCCGACGGACGCAGTTCAACATCATTAAGTGCTGAGATATCTACATCGTGCATACCTGCTGACCTTCACCATCAACCTTCCGACAGCAACGTAGATCTTCGCATCGACCATAACTTATTTTTTTACAATCTTCTAAATAGTAAGTCGATTTATCGATATCATTCAATTTTGTAATTTTTTTTGCGTTATATAAATTTAAAAATATAAATTCATAAAAATGTCTCAATTAGAACTTATGGAAACTTCTCTCGCTGAAGCAAAAGATACAATAGAAACATTAGTAGATGAAATAAAAAAATTAAGATCAGATCATGAACGGGTAAAAAACACTTTTAATGAACAATTTGAAACTGAATTAACGCGACGCGTAAGAGAGGAAATGAGTAAATTAAACACCACAAATTTAAATTCACAATTTACATCAAATTCTAACAGAACTCAAAATAATAGTAATATTAATAAAATTGATTATAAAGACTTTCTGAAAACCATCCCAGACTTTGACGGTACAAAAGACGGTTATCCAATAGAATCATTTACAAAAGCATGTATAAATGCTAAAAAAATTTTTAAAGACGATATCGACGAAGAATTTTTAGTAAAATTATTACAGACCAAATGTAAAGGCGAGCCGTTAAAAAGAATTAGTACTGTAGACCCGACAAGCATTGACGACTTTATTTCATTTTTAAATTTACATTTTAGACAAAGTAAAGAAATCTCACTATGGATGAGAGAATTTGATAACTTTCAACAACGCCTACACGAACGCGTTAGGGATTTTAACTATAGAATAAGCCAACATTTGCAAAATACATTGTCAGAAATTGAATATACCGACGGGGAAAATAAGACAGAAAAAGCTACGCTAGCTAAAGAAACTGCTATTCGTTCATTTATATCGGGTTTACATCCGAAATTTGCTATTTTTTTACAAGAAGATAAATATTCGGACCTTGACTCCGCGACAAAATCAGCCGAAAAAGTCGAAAAACAGCTACAACAAATGAGAAATGTTGATAACTTTTTCAATGTATATGATTCTCGAACAAAAAGTACAGATTACCACCACGTTTTTACTCCACACACTAAACAAAATTTTCAAAATGATACTGACTTTACTCACAACATTCGTAATACAAATAATTATCATAAAAATCAAAATCAATATCAAAAGAATAATCAAAACTACGTGCAAAAATCGGAACCAAATAGACATCAAAATCAAAGAAATTTTAATCAATTTTGTAATTTTTGCAAAAGAAATAATCATAGTATCGAAGAATGTAGAAATTTAATGCAAAGAAAAAGCACTGAATCTAATCGAGTTATAGATAAAAATATTCTTCAATGTGATTACTGTAAAATGAATGGTCATTTAATGAATAATTGTTGGAAAAAAATTTATAACGAAGGAAAACGCGATGCATTAAATTCAAAACCGAGTACAAGTACGGGAAACGACCAAGCGTTCCCTCGAGACGGCGCTCCGATGGGAAACGTAGCAACTCAGCGCCAAATTTCGAACAAAAATTAAGAATACCAACGCGAACTTATGTCGTAGGTGCTATGCCAATAGACTACAAACCTACGTCTATCATGCTTAAATCTAAAAATATAATATCGAGTTACGGAAAAATATTAATTGATACGGGATGTAGTTTAAATTTAATAAAATACGGCGAAGTAAAATATAAAAATCTAATTGATGATTCTTATTGTTATAAACTAAATGGCGTATCTGAAGCTATAACTTTGGGTAGAATTCAAATACAAATTTTTAATGAAACTACATACTTTCATGTCATCCCAGATGAATTTCCTTTAGATTATAGTGGAATACTCGGTATGGAATTTTTACGCGAACATGGCGGAATAATTAATTTAGTTGAAAATACTATAATTTTTAAACATTTAAATAATTTAGAATTATCATTTACCGAGGGAGAATATTTCGTTTTAAAAGCTCGAACGAAAACAGCAATGTTTGTTCGAGTCGATAGTAAACTTAAAGAGGGTTATACACCTCGTATTGAATTTGAAAATGGTATTTACGCGGGCGAAGCTTTAGTTAGAAATAATAATGGTATCGCTTATTTGTACGCAATAAACACTCTTGATAAGGATGTTAAAGTGAAAGTACCCGTAATTCCTTTGTACCCTTTCGGGACAAGTGAAGATGAGGATACTAGCTTGACGCAAGACGACACAGATAGATACGATAATAGTACTCGGACGCGGGGAAAGCGTACTGAAGAAGTGTTAAAACTCTTGCGTTTAGGACATTTGAATGAGGAAGAGCGTAAAACGATAGTTTCTCTAGTAGAAAAATACGCTGACCTGTTCCACATTCCGGGAGAATCATTGCGCGCTACAGAGACAGTGGCACACAATATACCTACTAACGATGACGTACCGGTAAATACTCGACAGTACAGACATCCACCTGCACAAAAAGACGAAATTCAAAAACAAATTACAGAATTAATGTTGATGGACATAATAGAACCTTCGACCTCCCCCTATAATTCCCCCCTATGGATAGTACCTAAAAAGGCTGATTCAAAAGGCAATAAAAGATGGCGTTTAGTAATTGATTATCGTAAATTAAATGAAAAAACTATTAAAGACGCATACCCATTACCGTTGATAAATGATATTCTTGATCAACTGGGTGGCGCAATTTATTTTTCAATTTTCGATTTAAAATCTGGATTTCACCAAATTAAAATGCATCCAAAAGATAAACATAAAACAGCATTTACAACTCCTCATGGTCATTATCAGTTTAATAGAATGCCATTTGGACTTAAAAATGCTCCGGCAACGTTCCAAAGGTTAATGGATTTAGTGTTACGCGGGTTACAAGGAGCGGATCTCTTTGTTTACTTAGACGATATAGTCATTTACGCACGTTCTCTAGAAGAACATAACACTAAATTCGAAAAATTAGCCGAACGTTTACGTAGTGCAAATTTAACTCTACAAGCCGATAAATGTGAATTCTTAAAAAAAGAAGTAATTTATTTAGGCCATCTTATATCTGCCGACGGTGTCAAGCCTGATCCCGATAAAATCAAAGCGATCAAATGTTTCAAAACACCCGCAAATACAACACAAGTGAGAGAATTTCTTGGACTTGCTGGTTATTATCGGCGATTTATCAAGGATTTCGCAAAAATCGCTAAGTGCCTATCTGACCTTACAAGTAAAAACACAAGATTTACATGGACGCCTGAACATCAGGTAGCTTTTGAAACCTTGCGGGACAAACTATGTACAGCTCCGATATTGCAATATCCCGATTTTTCGAAACCGTTTATTTTAACGACCGATGCATCTAACTATGCAGTTGGAGCAATCCTCTCACAAGGCAAAATTGGCGAAGATACAATTGTTGCAGCAGCCTCTCGTGTACTTAATAAACACGAAAAAAATTACTCGACCACCGAAAAAGAAATGGTCGCAGCTTTATTCGGTATGAAAACATTTAGACCATATCTCTATGGCAGAGAGTTTACTCTTGTCACCGATCACAGACCGCTTGTTTGGGTAAATAATATGAATGACCCAACATCGCGTGTAATGAGATGGAGAGAACGGCTTAAAGAGTTCGAATATACCGTGTTATATAAAGCGGGTAAAATAAACACAAACGCGGATGCTTTATCGCGTAACCCGGTAACTGAAAATCGTGAAGCTTACCCAATTAAAATTAAATGGCGACCTGGAAAACCCGGAATCGCTAGGTTAAGGACTTCAGATCCTTCAGACGATGGTAAAGTCTTTAAAAAGAAACCTAAATACAAAACTAATTCAGAGTCAATTAGCTCGAATAATGATAAAAATAAATTATCTACAAACTTTAACAAAAATAATATTTCAAGTTCAGAGGAAATTACTCCAAGTAATAAAATAAATTCGGTAATTCAAATTCTCGAGCCAAAAACTCGAGCGGTCGATAATGAAAATTCGGTCGAAAAAAGTAAAGTAAAAGAGTCAAGAACTCAAATGGTTGGGCCCATCGATAAATTAACTACGGACCCAACAGTCAAAAATACTAGCGACGGCAATAGGATTAGCTACCCTATCGATCGGCGATTAGTTAGCAAAAATAAAGAAAACGGATATATCGGTGAAAATAAAAATTTAAAAAATAAAAAATCTAACGTTAGACGGTATAATCCATATAAAAAAATTTCAAAAACCGAATCAAAAATAAATAATAAAAAAGATAAAAATGATAAAGTAAATAAAAACTTTAAAAATTATAATACTCGAAACCCTTCGAATAAAAATTCCGAGCTTGAAAGTGAAAATCAAAATAAAAAAGAAACTAATAAAGTAAAAACTAATGAAAATTTAAAAAGTTATAAAAGAAAACCTTCCGAAAATTTTGAATCGAATAAGTCTATTGTACTTCCTGATTATTCAGACGGATCATCGTCATCAGGAGAAATTTATGATGCTGTAGCTCTAAGAAAAAAACTCATTAAAAATAACCCTTCGTATTTAAGTGACAAATCTGATATGACGGACTTCGGTTTGTCTTATATATCTAATAATTCTATAAACTCTCCAAAACATAAGAAACCTCATAATTTATCAGCGTCATCTCAATCCTCACATTCATATATACCTGAAAGTTCTAAAATCACTGATCCTTCATTACCATTATTAACAGACGTACAGACGCCAATTATACCTTCAATCTCAAATTTAAAACCACAGACAAATATTGAAAATACAGAAATCGATAAAAATAAATCAATACTTTCTCGAATTAAAAGATTACATAAAATAGCAGAATTTACACCTTCTCCAGCAGTTCGTACACGCAGGAAAATAGATAAAACTAATTACAAGACGAAAAAAATTATTACTCTAGACACCTCAGATGACGAATCAAATACAGACGAGACAGAAATAATAAAATCAAAAATATATTCCAGTAACTCAAACGACATTGACACTGAATCGCCAATAGAAACTATTCCTATTACTCCAAGAACACCTACACGAAATGTCACAAAAAGTCCAATTAAATTATGCCCGATTCCCATACGGAGTCCTATAAGAAAAATTAATAATTCTAAAAATATGGGAGGCGCGATTTCATGGTCATCAGAAGAAGGTGGTGACCACCCAAAAATTTTAAATGTAGAAGCTTTAGTTCATGCCGATCCTTATAACGAATCCAATATTCATGTAAATATGGGAATTGATAAAACTACTTTTAATGACTCACTCGCACGACCGATGGACATACAGACGTCATCCGATGATAACGTAATACCGCCGACTATTGTAAACACTGATAGGAATAAAACTAATGTAGAAAATGTAAAAATAAAAAATAATCCTAAAACAAATAATGACGAACCACGACAACAAAGTCCTAGTAAAGCCATAGAAAAACATCGTGTAGTAACAAATAGTCAAACGATAAATAATCCCCCTAATAGCGAACCGCAGCTACGCAGGTCAAAAAGACAGCGTAAGCCCAAAACGTGTTCGTGTTGCACGGACAATGATAAACATACACATACACAAAAATACATTCCATACAAAATACAAAAACTTTCAGAAAATTTTAAGATAAAAACAAAAAAACCTAAAAATAATAAAAATAATTTTCTACCACAATTGCCGAAAATAATGGTTACCCTCGAAGCAATTAATCGCCAACAAAATGCAAATGATAAACTTCCAAACAATAATTTAAGTATAATAAATGAAAATGTAGAACCGATCAATTTTCAAAATTCTTTTCCTGATAGAGAACCACAAAACCCTGAGCATATAAATTCACCCGTTGATCAAAATTTGAGTTCAGTCGAACGAATAAATTCATTCAATGACCAAAATTTCGATCAACGAGAACAAATAAATTCATTTAATGACGGAAACTTTGATCAAATCGAACAAATACATTCATTTAATGATGATAACCCGGATCAAATCGAACAAATAAATTCATCTAATAATATAACAAATTTTCAACAAAATTTAACAGAATTAAATTCAGATAGTAATCAAGAACAATTAGACAATGTAATTATCGTAGAAAATAATAATCCAGATAATGAACAAATAGATTCTGACGATGATTCATCCGTACTTTCAGTAATGTCGAACGATTTTAGTAATGATAATATAATAGAGACGAGAGATAATTTAGAAATGCAAAAAAATAGTTATTTATGTTTTATTAATGCAGATAGTACTGTCCCAAGTGAAATGGGAAAACAATTATTAGAATCAGGATATTTAAAATTGAGTCCATTAGCTAGTTATAAAGTAGGGCAGGTAATTAAAATGGGAACATCGAAAAGAAAAGTACTTGCGTTAGTTACTCAAAACACCAGTACAGATGCACCCACCGAAAAAGATTATTGTAAAGCTTTTAAAAATTTAAAATTATACATGGAAAAAACAAAATTAAAATCGATTAGTATTTCTCAAGGTCGAAGTAATTTATCCAAAACTGTATGGTCAAAAATTAAAAATATTATAGCTAAAACATTTAAAGGAACCGATATTAAAATAATTATTTGTAGAGATCTGATAATAATACCTCCAGTAGAAGAGAGACAAAAGATAATAGCTGAAAATCATGAGACCCCAATGGCAGGTCATAAAGGTGTAACTAAAACTTACAACAGAATTAGACAAAGATATTTTTGGGATAATATTAAAAAACATGTCGAAGATTTTGTTAGAAAATGTATTAGTTGTCAGAAAAAGAAATTAGTAAGAATAAAAACAAAACAACCGATGGTAATAACAGATACATCCGCAGAAATTTGGGATAAATTAGCATTAGATATAGTAGTACCTAATAAAACTTCAGCAAACGGTTATTCATATATTTTAACGATGCAAGACGATCTTTCAAAATATTGTTTTGCAATACCGCTAGTATCTATGACAGCCAAAGACATTGCTATAGCACTAGTCGAAAATTTCATATTAAAACACGGTTGCCCAAAAGTAATTTTAACAGACCAAGGTCAAGCATTTATAGGTAAAGTTATGGGTTGTGTAGCTAAAATTTTCAAAATGAAACAAATAAAAACGACAGCTTTTCACCCACAATCTAATGGTTCATTAGAAAGAAGTCATCAAGTATTAACAGATTATATCAAACATTTTACAAATAAAAATGATTGGGATAAATGGTTGCCTCATGCAACTTTTGCTTATAATACGAGTGTACACGAAGGTACAAAGTTCACCCCATATAGATTAGTATTTGGTAAAGAAGCGCGATTACCATCAGAATTTTCATACTTAGACGATATTCCTACATACGCAGATTACGTTAAAGAACTCGCAATTCGATTGCTAGAATCAAGAAAAGAAGCAAGAGAAAATTTAGAAAATTCAAAATTAAAATCTAAAGTACGATACGATAAAAAAATAAATCCTGTAAAGTTTAAAATAGGTCAGAATATATTTTTAGTAAAGAATCAGAGAGATGGTAAATTTGATGATAATTATTTAGGTCCCTATAAAATTACTGAAATTTTCCCAGATAAAAACGATATAGAAATTGAATATAAACCTGGAAAAAGAAAACTTATCCATTGTGACAGAGCTAAAATAGCTTATAAGTAGTTTAAGTTCTTCTCTCTCAACTAAAATAGACAACATCAAATAATTCATGATCTGATTTAATTTAATGTAAGAAATATAAGAAATGTAAGAATAACGACGTATAATTAAGAAAAATTAAATTTTATTTCTAAATAATTTCGAAAGATTGGAAACATAGACATAATTAAAGATAAATAATTAGTAAAGATAAGAAAAAAAAAAAGGAAAAAAAAATATATATATATAATACGAATTTTTTTTATATAATAATAATCTTAAGAAATAAAAGAAATACAACTTTTTTTTGCCTATGTAACCATTATAGTGAATAAGACATTTATATTATATAGTATTGCATGAATAAATTGATATGTAAACATAATCTCCAATGATTTAAGAAAAAAATAGAAAATGAACAAAAAAAAAAAAAAAAAAAAAAAAAATATCATATTAAAGAAATTAAACGTGTACAGATTTCACGTCGGTAAAATAAATTTTTTTTAATACTTAGTATCTTTCACAGACAAGGCCCGAACGAGCGAGGGCGCTCGTCTAACGGGTGGGGGCGTGTTACGTCCCAGCCTGTACGTCAGATGACGTGGGCATTTACTTCTCTAATTACCGACCTGAAATCTAACTAATTATATCGAATATCGATAACCAAGTAATTTCAATAGTATTTAATTAATTATATAAAATAATATAATATAATAATAGAATAATATTATTCAAGTTATTCGAACGTTAAGGATATGAGTAATAATTGATAAAGTTATTTTTCTATATTTTATCAAATATAAATAAGCGCTGACGCCTCGAGTAAATCCTCGAGACGTGCAGCTGCACAAACATCTATTTTGTTTAAGATAACTTTTGTTAATAGATAAGTGACTCATTTGTTAGTATCAAAAGCGGAGAGATCGTGAGAATTAAGTATTTTCAATAAATATTAGAATGGATCATTCGAGAACATGCGTTATCTCGAATGACCCCTCCATATGAATCGATGCGCGGGTCTGATGCCCAAACGCATTGATAAGAGTTACTCTAGTTTTTCTCGATCAAGAGAAGTCAGTCTGAAATATAGAATCATTGAGAGCAGTCAGGCTCAACTTTAAATACTCAACTTCGTTCTCACCCTTTTGAAGTTATTGTTAAGAGTACGTAAACAAATTTATAAATTGATTAAATTGTATATCTATATATTATTCATAGCTATTCTTTTACAATTGAATAAATCGGATTCAGATATATATAAAATAATATATTATATCCAAACAACCAGTTTATTTCAACCACCAAATGGTGGCTGTTCAACCTATACAAATTATTATTTATAATTATATGTAAGTTTCATTACGTCTATTTTAAATCAACCGCTCAACCACGCCAGCGCCAAATCATCAACCAGGACGTAACAATATGAATAATAGTTTAAATATATACCTGACCATGTTGGTTTTTGGTACCAGTTTATTTCTAAAGTTTGATTATTTCTAATTATAATTGTATCTAAATAACTAATTTTATTATCTTTATTTTCTCTTTCTATTGTAAATTGAATCCTTCTATGGTAATTGTTAAATATTTCCACGAGTGTGTCAATATAATCTTTTGATAAACATAATAACAAGTCATCTACATATTTTTTAATGAAAACTATTTCGAATTTTATGTTTTTTAAACTAATGAAAATTAATCTATCCATAAGAATATCTGCAATAATTGGGGATAATGGAGAGCCCATTGGGGCCCCAAATATTTGTTTATAGATTTTATTATCGAAACTGAAGTATGTATTATTTAAACATAATCTTAAACCGGTAATGAATTCATTTTGTGGTAACGGTATTTTATTTTTTATTTCTGTCCAATAACTTATGATTATGTTTATCACCAAATCCACTGACACATTCGTGAATAATGATACTACATCTAATGAGCATATTTCAAAGTTTTTTGGAATAATTCTATTGTTTTTAATAAATTTACTAAATTCAAAACTATTTTTTATGTTATAATCGTATTTATTTTTGCAACAATTTAACAATTTTGCTAACCATTTACTTAGATTGTAAGTGGGCCCATTAATAGAAGATACAATTAATCTATAAGGTATATTAGATTTATGTATCTTAGGTAGAGCATAAGCTCTAGGTACATTGCTTTTGTGCGTTATTAAATTGTTTCTAGTATCAAATGTAATGTATGATTTTTTTCCCCATTTGTTTATTAGATCATTGTTACTTTTTTCTAAAATGTTATTGTAATTTTTAAATATTACTTGCTCATAAGTTGTTGTATCTTTTAACATCTCAATTACTTTATTTTTGTATTCTATTTTGTCTAAAATAACTGTTGAGTTGCCTTTGTCGGCTCTGGTTATCATTATATTTTTGTTGTTTTTAAGAAAGGATTTTATGTGGTATGAGTTTGAAATATTAGAATTATAACTGTAAAATGTGTTCGATAATTTGTTTATGAATTTGTTTCTTTCTGATATTCTTTTATCTTTATCAATTAAATGAATTTTAGATTCAAAACTGGTTATAAATTTATATAGTGGAAAGGATTCTTTGTCATATTCTAAACTGTGTTTAGGACCTAATTGCAATACTTTGGTAATTTTTTCAGGAATTTGTATTTGACTTAAGTTAATTAACCATTTGTTATTTATTTTATCTATTTTTTCATCGAGTCTATTGTTGTTGTAATTTGATAAATTGTTATAAATAGGTTGTTTATTTTTTAAATTATTAATTTTTATTTTGTAATTACTATTGAAAATATTGACTAGTTTTTTTATTTTAAATTTTTGTGTATATATAAATTCTAATCTATCATTGTGATCAAGAGATCTTTTTATATCTGAATCTAAATCACGGATTCTACTTTTTATTCTGTCTATTTCATAATATAATTCACTTATGTCTATTTTTATTAATTTAACTTGAAATTCATATACTAATTTTTCTAATTTATATCTATTTTTACAAACTTGCAAATATTTGCTTTTAATAAATTTGTAATTCATAGATTTCGGAATTAAGTGTAATTTTAAACATTGTTTTAAAAATTTTACTTTACTTAATTTTTTAGCTAAATTGTATGTAATTGTATTCCTTGATTTTAACTTAACTGTGATGATGTTTCCATATTTGTTCTTAAGTTCCCTCCATTCCATGTTTAATGCCTTGTATAATTATTTATTAGTTGGTTATTTTGATATATATGAATGCTATTGCATTCATACATCCTTTGATTGGTGTATCTAATTTAGTTTATTAAATAATAATAATAATAATAATTCTATCATTATAATAATTATTATTATTAATATAATAATATTATTAATTCTAATTGTAATTACAGTTAATAATTGATAATAATTGTTTTTAAAAAAAAAATAAGATCATCTGTCGTTTGATGTTTCGATCACTTTTATTTTATATTTTTATCACACACGTAATTACTCGTACTCGCACTTTAACACCAATTAGGAAAAATATTTTCACAAAACTTATTCAATTTATCACTGTATTCATTTAAATTATTATACGCACTTGAAACCTATATTATAAAACATATCCACAAAATTCATTTAATTCATCACCGAATTTATTCATTTTACTACATGCACTTTAATATTGTAAAACATATTCACAAAACTTATCTGATTTGTTACTAAATTTATTTAAATTCATACACGCACTTTAGCACAAATTAAGAAACATGATTTCACGAAACACGTTTAATTAATCACTAAATTATTTATTTATTCGTTTTTTAATTTATTATCATTTGTGTCTTTTATAATATTAAAAAAATTCACGCGATTTTTTTTTTTAATCTTTGCCTTGCCCGTCGCATTGCAATATTTTGACAAATATATTTTCTTTTATTTTATATTTGTAAATTCACACTACACATACGAAGGTTACACACACTTCTGACATCAAATTGTAGTAACTGGTAACTTATTAATTAGTATCACTTATACTACTATGATAACACACTTAAACTAGGAATAACAACACCACAATTAACAGCAGTAAAAGAAAGGCAATCAAAGATATAGCTTATGGAATACAAGATGTATGCTGTTATACTGTCAATATATGACTGACTTTAGTCGCGCATCTATACAACAAGAGAAGAAGGCATTTGTTTTCTAGTTATTCAAATATTTATCTACGTATAAATGTATTACGAGGTTCAAGGGGACATAATAATAATAATTCTTTGGATAAGATTTACATTGAAAACGGAACTCAGTGGAGCTGTTTTCACCGTATCTTTAGTTCATTCCGTCTTTTACTGTTTAAACAGGGGTCTTTTAAGGCTACGAATCAAACTGCAAAGGATTCGAATACTTTTACAGCTAAAACGGGTCTGATATTTCGACTCGGGTAGAAAAAACAGTTAACTCGAATCAAGAAAAAAATTCCTGATTCAAGAAATTTTGTTTTAACGATTCAGAAAACTAAAATCTTCTTGCACTAAGTAAATAATTATCTTGAAATTTTTATCTTGAATCAAAATTTTTATTCCTCAAGTTAGCATATTTTTGCTTAAATTGAAAAATTTTTACCAGTTTCAAGAGTTTTTATTTTTTAATATGAGGGAAATTTTTTTGAAAAAAATTTTTTTTTTAAAGTGAAAATGAACTTTATTTTTTTATTGAACAATTGAAAGCAGAACATAGTGAAGAGATGAGTCATTTAAGAATGCAAGTAGTAGTAAAACATATTGTATCTGTTATAGAATCTGAAGATTGCTTGTTAATAAAACTAAAAGATATGAAAAGTATTTTTCAGCTTGTAAGAGTGAGACGGCATAATCACCATATAAATGCGGCATAACCACTATATATATACGGCATAAACACCGTATAAATATGGTGCGAACATTGTATGAATACCGCGTAACCACTGTTTAAATGAAGTATAGCGGCCGTATAAATACGGTATAACTGACGTTTAAGTACAGCATAAAAACTATACAAATGAAGTATAATCATCGTATAATTACGGTATAGCGAGAGCGTAAATACGGTATAACCACAGTATAAATACGGTATAGTCCCTATATAAATTTGGTATCAACACAATATATTTACGGTATTAATGCGGTAATAAAATTTCACAAACATACCACATTTATACCGTGGGTATACCGTAATAATACTTATACCCAAAAAATACCGTAGAAATACCTTTATGGCAATTCCGCGAGGGTGATCATGCTTGATCACGAATGAAAAAATATTCTGAAAGTTGATCAAATTTCATTAAATTAAATTTTTTTTTAGGTAAAATACGTACAGAAAAATTACATTTCACATCATTGGTGTTACGAAGGGAGAAAAAAATTTTTTTGTGGTGCAGAGAGGCCCCCCTCCAAAAAATGATAATTTTTTTTTTTTTTTTTAATTGAATTCTTATCAATTAAATAATAAAATATTATTTTCGAATATTTTTAGTGGCCAAATTTGCCCCAACTACAGAAAATTAGCCGAAAAATGAATTAACATTTTAATTTTTTTTTAATTTGACGATAAAAATATGAATCATTTTTCAAAACTTTCGGCTGGTCCATTTTGCCCCAGGTGTTATGGGTAGGTCTAAAAATGCGGAAATATATTAAATTTTTTTTAATTTGACGATAAAAATTTGATAGAATTTTTTCTTCGATTTTTGGGCTGGTCCGTTTTGCCCCAGGTGTCATGCGTAGGGCTGAAAATGCTCAAAAATATCGGATATACAGTAAGGTAAGTGCCCTATCCTAAAATTCCCATAGAATCCACTCAACTGCGACAAAAACTACATAGAAACCAATACAGTCTATAGGATTCTATGCGGTTTTTGTCGCAGTTGAGTGGATTCTATGGGAATTTTTGGATAGGGTGACCCCTCTATCGGCCAGTTAAGCGTATTTTTTTTTCGAATTGAGAATTAAAATATAAAAAACTAATTCATGTATAAAACATTAATAGAACACTAAAGCTTATACATTTAACTTCAAATTTAAAAAAAATGTATGTAAAAATATTTATTAGAAATTAAATAATAAATGAAAATAACTTAAATTCCTGATGTCCCCTCTATCGGCCTAGCTTTCCCCTCTATCGGCCACCTTATAGATAAAATTTTAGCTGATCGGATGTATATAATTTATTTACATCTATTTTAAATATTTATATTTATTGTGAAATATAACTTAATCAATTTGTTTATTTATTTTGACATTAACAAATTAAATTGACTATTTTGCATATAAATGCTGATAACCTCAAAAAAAATAAAACTAAGGTGGCCGATAATTCATACATAGGTAATTTTCTTGTATCTATTTTCGGCCACCCTATTTTTAATATAAATTAGGCAAAAATCATCAAATTTTTAACTCCTAAAATTACTATGAAACGAGCTAAAAAGATTACAAAAAAAAAATCGGACATTTATTGTTATTTTTAATTAGTAATAGGTTATTGAAAAAACAAGAAACCTTAACCTACCTGATAAGAAATCATCAGAAATCGCATCTGACGCACTACTACTTTTTTTTTTAATTATAAAATGAATTTTTACAATAATTAAAGTATATTTAATCTAAAGTAGATTAATTTTACTTTTTTTTAAAAAACTATTTACGCATGAATACGTAATTATGATGGAAATATATTGATTTTTCGACTAAATGGCCGATAAAGGGGGCCTGGCCGATAGAGGGGTCACTTACCTTAATTAGACGAAAAAAAAAAAATTTTTTTTCACCAAATTTTGGGGGTACCCCGTTTTGCCTACCCTACCCCCTTTTGCCTGCCCTTCCCCTATATTTAAGTTATAATTTGAAAATTATCAATTTAATTATTTATTTCTTGGTTATAGATTAATACAAAAATAAAAAGTTTGCTCAATTTATTTAACATTTTTCGAAACCTACACGCGTATTTTTTTATTTTTTCGATTTTCAAACTTTCGAAACAGATCATTTTTTTGAAATTATGAAAATTATACTCGTGTTTATTTTTCTGTAATTCCAAGGAGTAATTTTTTAGATGTATAAAATATATATATATATATATATTAGAGTGCTTCGTTTGAAACGACTATTTTTTTTTTCGCTCCCATCCCGAAATTTTGTTAGAAATACTCCCAAAAAAATTTTCTGAGAGTTTGAGCCCTTAATATTAATATTAAGTACTCTACCACAGCGTGTGAAGATTTCCCATTTAAAATACACGTAAACTTGGGTTTTTATTTTTTAAACTACTATAACTCCGCGGCATTTTATGATATCATCTTGCCCAAAGTCGGGATTTTCTCAGAATTAAATGTTCTACAAAAGTGCCCATTGTCGCGAGGTCGTAACTCATACAAGTGGGGTAATACGGACCGCTAAACCGAATTTTTTCATAGAATTCTCGTTTTTTCTCTCATTATCTCATAAACAACAAGACCTACAGAAAAAATGCAAATGACTATTTCCCAGGAAATTTAATTTTCTACAAAGGAAGTCCTTAGCACTGAACCACTCAGATTGATATTTTCTGATATATTAATTTCATAGTTTTTTTCGTAGACAATTTTATTTCTTACAAATTATCTCGGCTAAATTTTTTTGAAATTCTGCATTGTTTTCTAGTTATTTCCATTTTAATGCCAAGCTCTTAAAATCAATCAGAATACTATTTTTTTACGAGCTTGGCATTAATATGGATATACATATATACAGAAAAATAAACACGAGTAATTTTTATAATTTTAAAAAATGATCTGCTTCGAAAGTTAAAAAATCGAAAAAATATAAAAATACGCGTGTAGGTTTCGAAAAATGTTAAATAAATGGAGCAAGCTTTCTATTTTTGTATTAATCTATAACCAAGAAATAAATGATTAAATTGATAACTTTCAAATTATAACTTAAATATATATATTTTTTTATAATTGAAAAATTACTCATTTAAATCACAGAAAAACAAACACGAGTATTTTTTTCAATTCAAAAAATTTTTTTTTTATAAAGTTATGGAATTTTTAATTTAAAAAATATTGGATGTGGGCTAACTTCAGGGTCATTGAATTTTAGATATATTTTACGACAATATAAAATGATTTTATTAATACTATGCTAAAAAAAAGATTTTTATGGATTTATTTTTATATAGTATAAAAACTATGCAAATTAATTAATTAGTAAAAATTTAAAGTTCGTCCCACGTGTCATATGCTGTGAATGAGTATGTAGTGCGCCTGCGCGAGGTACCATTTATTTATAATTATGAATAAAACTTTGAATATTAATCATTTTTTTTCTCGCCTCGGGGCGGAAAGCGTCAACTTTCGTCCCGCTGTGCAAAACGAAGTTGCCGCTTTCCGCCTCCGTCGACGAGAAAAATAGTATACACTCCTCGGGAAGTAAATAAGAAAGCCTCAGATCACATGTTTGTTGACGAACAATGTAAAACAATTACATGTGATCTGAGACATTTCTTACTTTACTTCCCTATGTGTGTAATATACTATTAATTATTATGATTGACCTGTCGATATAAATTTAAATTATGATAAAAAACACTCATATTTCTGTGAATGGGGTGCTAAATTTGCGCAGGTGGTGCATGTCCATTCGTGAACTGTCGTGTCTATCTGTGACGAGGGTCCTGATAGCCACACCCAGTGCTGCCAGAACGTGCGATATTTTTACCCCCTCCTGAAGTGAAATAGCATTGAGTGTAATGGCAGGAGGGGGTAAAAATATCGCACGTTCTGGCAGCACTGGCCACACCTTACTCTGCAAGTTCTCCAGTGAAACATTTTCGGCTAACTTAACGAGAAAGTTTCTGGCAAGCTTGGCTGGATAATACTTTTCTTTAAGTTGGCTTCAGAATACGGCAGTCGCTTGAATGTAACTTGACAGAAAAACTTGCCGTCAATTTGAAGTGAAACTTTCAATCAACTTAACGTCATTGTCTGACAGTAACACTTGTAGTCAAATTGAATTCAAGTTAGACAATTAAAAGGTCAACTGAAAGGTGACTGCTTGCTCTCCAACACACCTTTAAGTTACCTTTTAGAATACGGCAGTAGCTTGTAGTTAACTTACGGTTAGGCCCTAATAGCCACTTTAGCTTGAAATTGAGGGCAATTTGATGTTGAATTTACCTGAAATCTGCTGTCCGAATTTTTAGACAATTTCACAGCAAAAGTTGAAAATAAAAATTTACGGTTAATTTTTCTTCAATTTAAAACCCTGATAGCACGAGTTGATCGTGAAAAAGTTGGTCATTCATTAGTTTCCGACCAACTTGACGACAAATTGTCGACAACTTTAGCTTTTGCAACTTTTGGCTACAAGTTACCGCTAACTTTCTCAGAAAGTTGGCACCAGTATGGAGCTGCAACTGGAATGCAAGTTTCTGAGAAAATTGAAAGGAAACTTACCGTCAACTTATGATTGCCA